>CAWUFW010020650.1:142500-144949 GCA_963921515.1 Calotriton arnoldi | reverse complement strand
GGACCTGAGGTTGAGCTGGAGAGGGTCACAGAGTGGGGCCACGGCTTCCTGGAGAGAACCGGTGACCCAGGGACATGCTGGCAAGAGTTCAGCTCATTCAAGGTTAAGGAACTGGTCCTACATAAGGCGAGGTCACGGATAAGATCACCTTCCAAAACGCCACCTGCACACTCTCTGAAGGTAACGGCCCAGGCCATGCTCTCATGGAAGCCAACAATTCCGTCCGATCACCGAGTTTCTAAGGGAAAAGAAAATCCGATATCGCTGGACATATCTTTGGGATTGCCTTCAATGGAACAACCAGCATTGTCACTGCGGAGTTGTCGGAGGCGGCGGACACACTGGGAATAGAGATCTCCTCGGCTGCTGGAGCACCGTCTTCTCGGGATGCCGAGGGCACGACAGCTTGAGAGGCAAGGAGGAGGCCAGTGGAGAAGATTGGGAAGAGGGCACGAAAACTCAGTCTGAGCCCTAAGTTCGACGAGCCGAGGTATAGACAACGGTTCTAGTTGGCGCAAAAATCCCCGAGCAAAGAGCGTTCAGGAGAAACTGAATAAAGCAGAGGACTTGCTCTTATCTTGTTTTGGGGCACCGTAGCTGGTGGGACTCCGTCTGACTCGTTCTTGAACTAAAAGATACTCTATGCCCCCCACCGCAGAGGGTCAATCACTCACCATTATGGAGAGGTGGGTGGAGCGGAGGACTTGCATTCGATATGTAGAGAGGCCTGTCTCTACTGCGGTAAGGAGATTCCGGCGGGAGGGTGGTTGGAGCGGAGGACTTGCACTCTTTTGGACATTTGTGACGGCGCCGGAGCTAAAAGACTTATAGCACACGTAGAGGCTGGATTCGTCCAGATAGTCAATTGCTGGTTGTAAGTTCACACAGCATATGCCTTAAAAATTGTTGTTGTGAGAGGGCTGGGGATTGCAGATGGGTCGTTCCTCGAGTTTGTTCTGGTAATGGGGTTCCCTCTGGGAGGATTCTCCACACTCGATCTTATTGTTTGTTCTGTTTTGTTATCTTAGTTGGATGTCATGGTGCCTTTTTATATTGTTTTTGTGCCGGGATGGGGAGGAGGAGATACGGAGGCTCAGTTTTTACAGAGGACCTCACGAGGGGAATTATTTCCATCTGGTTACCTATGGCTGTCAGGACTTTAACTTGGAATGCCCAGGGTCCTAAACTCCCTAATAAACGTAACGCTTTGGAAGTACTTGATTGACCATAATATAAAAATGGCGGCCCTTCAGGAAACACATCTCAAAAATTCTAGGAACATCGTTTAACTCATAAGCTTATCCTCTTATATTTAGATCTTCCCACGCCTTAAAAACAGAATGGGGTGGCTCTACTTTCCACAGGGGTCCCATTTCAGGCACAAGACACCAAAGCTGACAAGGCAGGTGCTTTATGGTTCGGGGGATCTGAGGGTGGGAAGTGCCAGTTATCTACGCTCCAATTACGGGCCAACAGGACTTTATACTCTCCTTCCTTATGGCTTTGGAGAACTTTGCTGAGAGGGGACATACTCCTTTTGGGTGACTTCAACCTCGTATGGGATCAGGGCTGGACACAACTCCTCCACATGGGACGGCGGGAGGGGTTTTTGGCAAAGCACTTAAGTCTGGCTCTAACTCCTGGGTCTGGTGGACGTATGGAGAGATGCTAATCCCACCCTTCATGACTACCACTTTTCTCCCACTCCCACAGAACATGTTCCCGCATTGATCACATCTTTGTGAGCCAATCTCTGCTCCCCTCGGTGCTGCAAACACACTTCCACCCGATATGCCTGCAATACCCCCTCGAGATGTCACTTACCTGGCCGAGATCACGTCCAAAACATGCATGCTGTATTTTCCCAACTTTCTCTTCGGGGATAGATTACTCCGTGATGACCTCAGGTAAACTATTAAGGAGTTTTTTGGGCAGAATGACCCTGAGCTTACCTCCCATGCCATTACCTGGGATTCCCTGAAAGCGGTGGTCAGGAGGTAAGTCATCGAGAGTTGGCTGCGGCCTAGGAGCAGCAGGCAGAGGCGCCTCATGTTAGAACAGTAGTTGTGTCTTGAGGCAGGCCCATAAAACCTAGCCCTCGGTCCAGGCGCTGAGGAGAGTCACAGCCCTCAAGGGAAGCTACAGGCCATATATACTAATAGGGCCATCCTGCACTCCAGTCCAGGGGTTATGAGGGAGGTAACAAGGTGTGGTCTCTGCTAGCACGTCAGCTATGGGCCAAACAGGAAAGGAGTATATACAACTTATGGTTGATGTGGCGTCACCTAAGGCAGAGGAGGAGAAGGTGCAGGCCTTCGAGGTTTTACCATGCTCTCTATGCTTCGGAGCTCCCGGGAGCAAGACCAGTGGGGTACTTGGACCCCTTGGGCCTCCCACAGGTCGCGGCTAGCACCAATGAGGACTTGAGCCACAACCTCCGAGGAAGTCC
>CAWUFW010020650.1:0-132500 GCA_963921515.1 Calotriton arnoldi | reverse complement strand
GACGTGGCTCCCGCCTTGGCGGGTCAGGCAACCAGCGTGCGGGTCAGGCCACCAACCCCGCCCGCGGCCTCCAAGCCCTCCTAGTCCTTCCTTTCAGGTGCACAGCACGCCAGTAGGGGGCAGGGTCCGCCTTCACCTTCACCACTGGCGTGCCATCACCTCGGACAGGTGGGTCTTGGACATTGTCCGAAGGGGCTACTCCCTCCCCTTCGAGACCATCCCCCCAGCCATGCCACCTCAATTCCACCGCATGTCAGGGTATCACTTGGTGCTTCTTCAGAAGGAAGTTGCGGCCCTCTTGGCCAAGAGGGCCATCGAGCGCGTTCCGACCCCAGAAGTAGGACGTGGTTGCTACTCCCACTACTTTCTGGTGCCCAAAAAGGACAAGGAGGACATGCGTCCTAGCTTGGACCTCCGGAACGTCAATCGCTTCCTCCGGAAGGAGAAGTTCAAGATGCTCACCCTAGCTCAGGTCTTGACTGCTCTCGACCCTGGAGACTGGATGGTAGCGTTGGACTTGCAGGACGCATATTTCCACATCCCCGTCCTACCGGCGTTACCTGCGGTTCACGGTAGGCCTCGAGCATTTTCAGTTCACCGTGCTCCCTTTTGGCCTTACCAGCGCCCCTCGGGTGTTCACGAAAGTGATGGCGGTGGTCGCAGCTCATCTGCGCCGGGCAGGGGTTCCAGTCTTCCCCTACCTCGACTGGCTGCTGAAGGCGGGCTCGTCCCAGGCAGTCGTCTCCCACCTCCAGACTACGGCCGAACTCCTGCACTCGCTGGGGTTCTCCATCAATGTGCCGAAGTTGCACCGGATTCCTTCTCCACAGCTCCTTTTCATTGGAGCAGTTCTGGACACGACGCAGTTTCGGGTTTATCCTCCCGAACGGCGAGTCCGGGATATTCAGGCTATGATTCCGATCTTTCGGCCTCTATCCTGGGTTTCGGTACGGATGACCCTGAGGCTGCTGGGCCTCATGGCCTCCTGCATCCTGCTGGTCAATCATGCCAGATGGCATATGCGGGCTCTGCAGTGGGACCTGAAGTTCCAATGGGCGCAGCACCAGGGCAACCTGTCCGATTACGTCCAGATCTCGGAGGGGACTGCAAAACAGTTGCAGTGGTGGCTCTCGAACCGGCAATGGGTCATGGGCAGATCCCTCTCCCTTCCCCAGCCAGAGCACACAGTTGTGACGGACGCGTCCCTTCTGGGATGGGGCGGTCACATGGGAGAGGCGGAGATCAGAGGCCTCTGGTCTCCGGCGGAGTCCCGGCTCCATATCAACCTTCTGGAGCTCCGGGCGATCCGACTTGCACTCAAGGCATTCCTTCCCTCTGTCAAAGGGAAGGTAGTGCAGGTGTTCACACACAACACCACCGCCATGTGGTACTGCAACAAACAGGGCGGGGTGGGGTCGTGGACCCTTTGTCAGGAGGCTCTGCGCCTCTGGACATGGCTGGAACATCAGGGCATGTTCCTGATGGTTCAACACCTGGCAGGTTCCCTGAACGCCAGGGCGGACGAACTCAGCCGCAGGTGCATGATGGATCACGAATGGCGTCTTCACTCGGAAGTGGCGCAAGGACTCTTTCTACAGTGGGGAGAGCCTTGGTTAGATCTATTCGCCACCGAAGAGAACGCGCAATGTCATCAGTTCTGCGCGTTGGAATTTCCAAGGCGGCACTCGCTCGGCGACGCTTTTCGTCACGAGTGGAGTTGCGGTCTATTGTACGCCTTTCCGCCTATACCACTTCTACCCAGAGTGTTGAAGAAGATTCGGCACGACCGGGCCCAAGTCATTCTTGTGGCTCCGGACTGGGCTCGAAGAGTTTGGTATCCCGAGCTACTCAATATGAGCGTAGATCCCCCGATCCGTCTGCCTCTTCGGGAGGATCTTCTGTCGCAGCAGCAGGGGACGGTCCTCCACCCGAACCTGTCCAGTCTACACCTGCTTGCGTGGAGATTGAGCGGCGGCAGTTGATTCCTTTCGACTTGCCTCCCGAAGTTTGTGATGTGATTCTGGCAGCCAGGCGTCCCTCCACTAAGGTGGTATACGCCTGCAGGTGGAACAAATTTGTGGCATGGTGCACAGCAAAGGCTGTGAATCCCCTTTCTGCCCCTCTTTCTGAGGTCCTTCTGTTCCTTCTCTCTCTGGCCCAACAGGGTTCTGCCCTGGGTACCATCAAGGGTTATCTTTGTGCTATCTCGGCCTTCCTCAGGCTCCCTGATCAGCCCTCCCTTTTCAAGTCCCCTGTTGTTAACAGGTTCTTAAAAGGCATTACACACCTCTTCCCTCCTGTTCCGTTTGTAATGCCTCAGTGGGACTTGAACTTGGTTCTTACCTTTTTAATGTGCGCTCCCTTTGAGCCTCTACATAACTGTCCTCTTCGTCTTCTGACTCTGAAGACAGCCTTTCTGGTGGCCATCACCTCCGCTCGGCGGGTGAGTGAGCTCCAGGCTCTATCTTGCAAACCTCCCTTTCTGTCTGTTCATCCAGACAAGGTTGTTCTTCGGACGCGTCCGTCCTTCTTGCCAAAGGTGGTTACTGCTTTCCACATTGGGCAGACCATCACTTTGCCCACCTTCTTTCCGCCTCCGCATCCTTCCAGAGAGGAAGAGAGGCTCCACCGTCTGGACGCAAAACGTGCGCTCTCCTTCTATATTGACCGCACAAAACACTTCCGGGTGGATGACCAGCTCTTTGTTGGCTACGTGGGCGCCAAAAAAGGTCGGGCGGTGCACAAGAGGACCATCTCCCGCTGGGTTACCTTGTGCATCAAGACCTGCTATTCTTTGGCTAAGAAGGAGCCTCCTGTTGGGCTGCGTGCCCATTCCACCAGGGCAACGGCTGCTACCACGGCCTTCGGCTGTGGTGTTCCGCTGCCGGTTATCTGTCAGGCAGCTACGTGGGCCTCGCTGCACACGTTTACAAAGCATTACTGCCTTGACAGTCAGGTCCGGAGGGACGGCTTCTTTGGCCGTTCTGTCCTCCAGGACTTCCTTGTCTGATCTTTGTTCGCAGCCCCACCACCGGGGTTGGTATTGCTGGGGTATCTATTCTAAGGTAAGGAATCTGTCACTAACGTGTCTCTTTCAGATGCACAAGTTACTAACTTGTGTAACGATATATCTGTAAGAGACAGTAGTTAGTGACAGATTCCTACCGCCCCACCCATCCTCCCCCGTTCTGCGAACTGATTTCTAGGGTTAAGGACATCCCTTTCAGGGCCCTAGTATTTTTCAGACACCTATGTCAGCTTCTTGCATGGCTCTGCGTTCCTGGCGCGGAAAGTCGTGTACAGAACTGACGTCAGCGCGCAGGGGCGGCGCCTAAGTACTGCCCGTGACGTCATCCTGGCGATCACGACGCCGACGACGGACGCGGAGCCGCACGACGCCGCCTACCGACGCGCAAGGGTACTGCTACGCAAAAAACTTTCCGGATCCAGCCTGACGCCTGGGGATATTCTAAGGTAAGGAATCTGTCACTAACTACTGTCTCTTACAGATATATCGTTACACAAGTTAGTAACTTGTGCTTCAGGTTTTTTCCCGCTCCTGGCCTTGTTCATGTCTTATACCTCACTATGGCAGAGTGGTTCAAGTCTATGCCTCTTCCTCCAAAGGTTATGTGCTCCACTCCAGGTGTTTTTCTGGGTGTGAGTTCTCATTCATAATGCTGGCACTGTTGCTATCTTTTATGTATGTTTACGGTACATGTATTGTTCTCAGGATACTCCTTGTCATTATACGGTATTGGTATATGGCGGTGCATGCCTTTTCTCACAGACTTCGGTCTGTGTATCTCTCACTCCTTTCTTGTGAGTGCTGTGGTCAGTGTTTCCGCCTGTCTCGCGGGAAACCAGGTTCCTTCCCCGTCGGGGAGCTGCTGTCGCTTTTTGGGTATTTTCACATTGTTGTGTCCTGCTATGCCGCACACCTGTGCTGTGGTACCGATTGTGCGACCCCCCTTATCTAGGGTTGCATTAATTCCTATATATATATATATATATATATATATATACATCCTTGTCTCTATGCATATGTGTCGTGAATTATACACACAGCGTTGGTGCCCGCATACTAGGTTCTTTCTTGCCCTAGTATCAGGGGTTTTTGCTCCAGGGTCTCTCATCTCTCTCTCTCTTTCTTTCTCTCGCTCTCTCTCCTATGGGAGCGAGCCTTCTGTGTGTTCCTGGCTTTGCCGAGTTTCCCTTCACCGTTGTACCTCTGGGTACGGTTGGCTGGTGGACTACCTGGCTATACGCCCTCCCCTTTTCCCTGCCGGCTCGAGTGTGCTGTAGATGTTCCTATTCTTGGGCCTTTGCATCGGTGTGGTGTGGTTCTCACGGCTCACACTATTTTTTTGTGTGTATCCTGTCATTCACATACCTGTTTTTCCTGGTAGTCAAAGTACTGTTCGCTTTTTCAATTTTTGATATCCACTGTGGCGTATGTTCAGACGGTATGCTCTGACGTTGTCATACTGTCTTGTCCCTTTTTTGGGACTTCGTTCCTTGCGGATCCTTTGGATCCGGTGCTTAGCTACCTCCTTTTTGCAGAAGCTCCTGCGTTTTCTTCCATTTTGCACTGACCTTTCTGGTTCTGTGTTTCCTTTTGTCCTTGTCTGGCCGAGGGAGGTCTCATACCGTCCTCTGACGGATTGTGGTGCCTTTGCCTCCCCTTGTTCCTGCTCTTTTACTGAGTTTTCTGGGTCTAGTGTCAGCTGCGCTGGCATTGCTGTTCCCACCGTGTTTAGTCAAATTTTTTGACGGATAAGTTCTCTTAGAACTTGGTGGGTTTCTCTCGCAGACACTCCTCCCATGGGGTATGGCTTTGGTATCTATTCTAAGTTAAGGAATCTGCGGCTAGATGTCTCTATCAGATGAATGAGTTACTTACCTTCGGTAACGATGTATCTGGTAGAGACTCAGTCTAGCCGCAGATTCCTTAACGCCCACCCATCCTCCCCGTTCTGCAAGGACCTTTCCAGGTGGGGTTGCTGGGGAAAAGATTTTCCGGATCCAGTCTGATGCCTGGGGATATTCTAAGTTAAGGAATCTGCGGTTAAACTGTGTCTCTACCAGATACATCGTTACCGAAGGTAAGTAACTCGTTCATCTGTGCACCTTGTGTGGGGGCTGCAATGGTCCTCTACAGTACCTCTTTCCCTCCTGGTGCCCCTCTCTCTCCCTCGGATCCAGGATGCTTTGGGTCTGCCGCCCTCGGCGGGAATCAGGGACTTCTTACTGAATGACACGTAACTCCTGCTGTTTAGGAGGGACATGATCCGATGAGCAGACTTTGGATGTTTGGAAGCATTAGGGGAGAGCAGGAGGCAAAATATCTGCTTACAACTGGAGTCTGGTGCGCGACTGGGACTCGTCGTGCTGCGTGCATCGAACTGGGACGGCTGATTGCCATAGTGTATTTCCCTGCTGATTTGGTGCCAAATTGTTGCTTACTCGTGCGTGGACTATGGAGTTCTATGAGTGACCCCATTATCCAGGGTGCACGGAAAATGTGGCTTCCGGCACTGGAGGGTCGCCTCATTTTGGAACTGAAAGGGTGCCTCCACTAGCTAGAGGCCTAAAGATGTTGGAGAATGGGGTGCTCTCTATACGGGGCTCGCCTTAGTGACTTGGATGAAGGGACCTGGATGCTAGTTTTTATGCACTGGGCGGTGGGCCGCCCTGCCCCCTGGTCAGACTGCTCTCTCACCGGGGCGTGGCTGGTCAACCCCGCCCAAGGGACCAGAAGCAGAGTGGGGCCTAGGCCCCTGCAGGCACCCAAATGGCAGATTTTAGCGCGGTTTCCCAGCCGACAGACATATGACAGCCCTGAGTTCTTTCCGAACACATGTAAAGGCTTGAGTTTTTCTTCCAGTTGTTGTGTCACTAGTCTTTATTTTTTAGGTGAGTTTTCTGAAGTGTGTATGAAAAGGATGTGTTGTATTAGGGGTTTCGACTTACTGTGTATTTGTATTGGGCGATTGCGTGAAGACATGGCCTCCCCAGACAGTCAACCCTCCCTGCGGTGGCTGTGTCCCGGGTCCTTGCTGGCCTGGGTTACCTGACCGCTGCTGTTTCCATGTGTTTGGCTAACCACCTCGTCCTTGTTGCGGTAGTGTGTTTGCTGACTGATTTCCTTGTGGCTGAATGTGCTGTGCGCTCGGGTTGATCTGTGCTTGGTTTTGTGGATGCTGATTTTGCGGGGACTGGCCCACGCCTACCGGTTTTTGCTCATGGAATGCCTTTAGGCGGCATAGGTCGGCCAGGTGGCTCATTCTGAGGCAGTAGAAACATTCTCTAGGGTCTGGCTATCCCCAGTCTTCCTGACCTCTGCCGGCATAACTGTGCGGAACCCTCTGGGGTTCCGCGGTGGAGTCCTTGTCAAGACTGGTGCCATTTGCATGCTTGGGGCCAATGCAGCTGACTTGGGGGTGGTTTTCTCAGTTTGTGGGGGCCCGGCTCAATGGAGTTTTTCCGGGCTTGCTCCTGGTTTTGGCCCTACCTAGTGGGCAATTGCTTCGGGGATGCATATGGTGGCCTGCCCCACTCCGGCTCTGGGACTTTCCCCATGTGGCCGGTGGGGGCACTTCCTTGGGTTGGTGTATCATTTGCTGGGTGTGCCAAGTTCCCTCCAGTGGTCACTCACTTGGGCACTGTATTCGGCAGCAGATAGGGGGCTTTAGGCACGGGGGACACACCGCATAGTGCCGAGCAACCTTGTCTGCTCCACTTCCTCACTCGAGGAGGTGCCAGAGTGGCGACAGAGGCTGAGCTCAGTAATCCTGGGGGTACGCGTGGTCTGTTTGTCACTGCCATTGCCCCATGCACCTTGGGCCGGCTACCCACCTAGCCTCAGGTGTTTCAGTAGGCATGCGCAAGTTGAGGTCTCGGATCTCTTGCTCCTTGTGTACCTTACTGGCTAACAAAGTTGTCATCTTTTTGGTGGTTTCCTCTATGATGTGGTGTGCATGGCATGCCCACCGCCAAGCTAATTCGCATAGCTCGAGGAGATTTCCCTTATACTCCAGTACCGCCCCGTGAAGGGTGTCTGACTGGCCAGGGCCACCCTGGCTGGCGTCCATGTGTCGTGGGGGTGTACTGCTGGTTATTGCCCTGAGGGGGGGAACTCCAGGGGAGAAGCAGGCTACAGCCCCGTTCTCAGTTAACTGGACTGACATTTTCAGTTTGGTCATTAGATCCCGTCCCAAGAAATTAGTCGGGGAAGAGTGAAAGTACAACAACTGTTCCCTCACCCTTTTCCCCACTATCTCCAGCTCGAGGGTTTCTGTGAAGGGGGTCCCTGCCACTGTGCCCGAGACCTCCCTGTATGGTTGCAGTGCTCTTTGATAGGGGGACTGTCCCCTCCCTTCGGCACGACCTTGTCGCCCCCGTGTCTAGTAGAAAGTGGTAAGGTGTCCCGTTTATCAGCATCGTGACCACGGGGTCCTCCTCAGGGCAGCCTGGGGTGGGCAGTATTGGGTGTGTGTCTTTGGGTGCCATGCCGGTCCCTGGAGTGACTATTCCTGCATCCTCACCCGTGCGGTTTCTGGGGCACTGGTGTCCTCTTCCTGGCTTTCGCTAGTCGTGTTATTGTTTAGACCTGCTATGAGGTTCCTGGCTGCTAGTGGAGTGTATGTTTTGTGGGCTAAACGTGGTGGACGGCGGTCGAGCTTCCCGGGATTCTAGCACCTAACTGGGTGAGGCTAACGTCTCTTGGCTTAGTCAGTCAGGCAACCTCCCAGCCCTAGATCTAGTGGCTTGCTGCCCGGTGGAAGGGCCTTCTTGCCCCCCTCGACCGGCGGGTTGGTGTAACCTAGTGCAGGAACGGCTGGCATAAGAAAGAGCGCCTACTTGACGGTGTATGGTGGGGGAGGTGTGGGCACCTTGCTTGCAGATTCTGGGACAGAGTTGTAGGTCAGGGCGACCTCGAAGATGGCCCACAGCACTAACAGTACCTCTTTTATAGTCTTTTTATGTCCTACGTATTTGGTCTGAATGTGCGTCCTCGTGTGATCGATTATGTTGGTGTCGAAGGTTCCCCCCTTTGGGCAGGGGAAGGCGTGTGTCTTAGTGTGTGCATGCCATTCACTGCTAAATTTATCTAGCTTTTTAGCCTGCGCAGGGAATCTAGTTTGCATGTGTTTTAAAGACAACTCCATGATGGGTTGGAATCTTTTTTAAGGGATTTAGTGCACTTTTAGACTTCTCTGGTTTTTTAAATAAACTTAAATCCTACTCTGTTCGTGGGGAAAGACTATGTACACGTGGTTATGCCGGCAATAATGACTTTTACTATGAGCTCAGCTTAGGACAAAGTTTCAGCAAACAAACTTAGTACATAATACAACCCATGAAAAATAGCAACCTGTAAGAAAGTGCAATGGTTAATTCAAAACATTAATTGTTTTTGTTTAGCAGCAGAACAGCAAAGTGTGAACAAATGCCGACTTTTTCATACGCACATAGAATCGTTAACTTGACATAACATTCAACATAGAACACAGTTGCAATAATTTATCAGCACAACAACATCAAGAAAAAATACATCAATTAAAAACCATAGTAGAAGTAAAAGAGAAAAAACTTCTAGCGCATGCTGCCCGATGACGAGTGGAGGCTCTGCGCGGGACGCATGACTAAGTGAGCCCGATAGTCTGTCAATATCGGCTCTGGGACAAAGTTAGCAACAATTTACGTGGAGAAGAAGGAGCGACTCGACAACTACAGGCCGTCATTGGCCAAGCGCAATCTGCATCTTACTCTCCGAGGTCCAAATTTTTCCCTAACGTCAGAATTTTAAAAAAAAAACTTTATCTTTTTTTTTCTTACAACATTACGACATGTGTTTCATACTGACCCGTACAGTAATCAGATAGAAATTAAATGAAATGCCAGCATTTGTAAAGCGCACAGCTACCTCCTGAGAGGTGTCCCGGCGCTGGGGGCCGTCGGGAAGATTAAGTGAGCTATTGCCCAGAGTCACATGGTGCTGGGCTAACCTGCCTATACATACAGGTTGAATACATCCTTGGACAGTAACATCATATCTGAAAGAAACACATAGTGATAGATTCCTTACCTTAGAATATCTCCAGGCGTCAGACTGGATCCGGAAAGTTTTCGTCAGCAGTACCCCTGCGCGTCGGTAGGGGCGTCGTGCGGCTCCGCGTCCGTCATTGGCGTTGTGGTCGCCGAGATGACGTCGCGCGCGCTACTTGGACGCCGCCCACGTGCGCTGACATCAGTTCTTTCTTTTCTGCGCCAGCAAGCGCAGATCCGGAGAGAGCGGTACCCCTAGTCTTTTTTGACTAAGTTTTTTAGATCTTTTTCTCACCTTTTTCAAGTCGATTCGACTCCTGGTGCAGTTAGGGATGCCCGGGTTTAAGTCCTGCGAGGACTGTCATCGGATGATGTCGGTGACGGACCCGCACCGCGTGTCTCTCTTCTGCCTGGGGCGCGACCACGACCCCAAGTCATGCCCCGCCTGCCGGTCCATGGCGCCGAAGTCTATGCGGGAGCGGTCCCGAAAGCTGCTTGAAGCCCGGCAGTCGGCTCCACGCCGGGAGAGGTCCCGGTCCAGAGGGAGGTCGAGGGACTGTGTGCGGAGTCATCGACTGTCGTCGGGATCGAAGTCTTCGCACTCGGGGTCAGGTAAGGCGAAGCACAAGAAGTCGAAGAAACGTCATCGTTCTCCGACTTCCCCTCGCCGGTCGCACGACGCGGCTGAGGGTACGGGTGGTGCCACCCCCGCGGCTCCGGCGGAGTCCATGGAGTCGCCACCCGACTACCCGCCCTTCCCGGGGTCGTCGGCGACTCCGGCCCAGATACAGGACTTCCTGTCGGCCATGGCTCGTCTCTTTGGGCCGTCGGGTCCCGCCGGTGCGCCTTCGGGCCCTGCGGTCCCGCATGGATGTCCTCGCGTTTCCTCGCCAGCGGCTCCAGCCCCGGCGCTGCAGGACACCCTTGGATCCAGGCCTGGATCCCGGTCGACGCCGGTTGACCTGGTTACGCCTCCACCGACGTCGACCCCACCGGCACCGATCCTGACGCCGCCTGCTCCTTGGGACGACGTCGACCTCAGATTCAGCCCCGAAGTGGACGCGGCGTCGGTCCAGCGTCGGTCGATGCCGTTCTTGACGCCGTTTGGGGATTTCTATCCCCATGTCCCTACTCCTTATTTTAGGCCTGTTGAACAGCCTGAGGAGCAAGGGGAGGACTGGGAGGGGTCGGACGACCCTCTCGCTGCAGCCTGCGAGTCTGAACAGGACTGGGCTGAGGAATTGGGGGACTCCAGTGGTCTGGATACCTCACCAGACCTTGGAATTCTGTCTCCTCCTACCGTGGCTACGGAGGAGGGAGCCAGTTATGCAGTGGTGTTGCGTAGGGCGGCGGAGGCCCTACACCTCCAGCTCCCTACTGTGGCCGTCAGGACTAACCTCCTGACAGAGGTGCTTCAGCCAGCAGCTACTTCTGCGGAGCCGCTGCTGCCCTTCAATAAAGCCCTTTCGGACGTTCTTTTGGGCACTTGATCCAGGCCCACCACAGGAGCTCCTGTGGATAGGAACGTGGCCCGACGCCATCGCCCGGCTCCGGGTGACCCCATTTTCCTCTCCCAACATCCCACCCCCGAGAGCTTGGTTGTCCAAGCCTCTGCTTCCCCAACCGCCTTCCCTTCCGCACCACCGGATAGGGAATCCAAGAAGCTGGATCAGTTTGGGAAGAAGATTTTCTCTTCCACCATCTCTGTGCTGCGGTCCGTGAACACTGCATGCCTCTTGGGCCGTTATTCCCACTGTCTGTGGGATACGGTGGCGAACGTGCTGTCTCAGTGTCCGGAGGAGGCCCGGCCTACTCTCGCCCAGGCTGTTGCAGAGGGGAGAGACGCAGCCAAGTTCATGATCCGTTATGGTCTAGACACCCCGACTCACTGGGCAGATCCATTGCAACGACAGTGGCGGTTCGCCGTCACGCCTGGTTGAGAACCTCTGGATTTTCAGGGGATGTCCAAAACACCCTTATGGACATGCCCTTTGATGGCCGTCGCCTCTTCGGCGACAAAGCGGACAGCGTGTTGGAGCGGTTTAAGGACTCACGGGCAACGGCCAAGTCCTTGGGACTCTCGGCAGTCCGCCCTCCTCCGCCTTCCGCTCCTTTCGTGGCACAGGAAGGGGCGCCCCGCAGCGTTCGCAACAGAGCCACAGGCCGGCGCAACAGTCATCCCAGCGCAGATGCGGTTTCCGCCGTGGCGGACAAAGGGGCCAGCGGGCGGGTCAGACCACCACCACCACCCCCGCCACCTCTGCCTCCAAACCTTCCTAGTCCCTACATTCAGGCCCATCAAACGCCAGTGGGCGGCAGGCTCCGCCATCACCTCCCCCACTGGCGCACCATCACTTCAGACAGGTGGGTTTTAGAGATAGTCCGAAGGGGCTACTCCCTCCCCTTCGAGACTACCCCCCCAGCCATGCCACCTCAATACCACCGCATGTCAGGGGATCACTTGGTGCTTCTTCAGCAGGAAGTTGCGGCCCTCTTGGCCAAGGGGGCCATCGAACGCGTTCCGACGCACGAAGTAGGTCGTGGTTGTTATTCCCACTACTTTGTGGTGCCCAAGAAGGACAAAGGCCTGCGTCCTATCTTGGACCTCCGGACCGTCAATCGCTTCCTCCGCAAAGAGAAGTTCAAGATGCTCACTCTTGCTCAGGTCTTGTCTGCTCTCGACCCACAAGACTGGATGGTGGTGCTGGACTTACAGGACGCCTATTTCCACATCCTCGTCCTGCCAGCCCACAGGCATTACCTGCGGTTCATGGTAGGCCACGAGCACTTTCAGTTTACCGTGCTCCCCTTTGGCCTTACCAGCGCCCCTCGGGTGTTCACCAAGGTGATGGCGGTGGTCGCAGCTCATCTGCGCAGATCTGGGGTCTCAGTCTTCCCCTATCTCGACGACTGGTTGTTGAAGGCGGGCTCGCCCCAGACAGTCGTCTCCCACCTCCAGACTACGGCCGACCTCCTGCACTTGCTGAGGTTCTCCATCAATGTGCCGAAGTCGCACCTGATTCCCTCCCAGAAGCTCCTCTTTATCGGAGCGGCTCTGGACACGGCGCAGTTTCGGGTCTCTCCTCCCGAACAGCGAGTCCGGGACATTCTGGCTGTGATTCCCATCTTTCAGCCCTTGTCCTGGGTTTCGGTCAGAGTGACTCTGAGGCTGCTGGGCCTCATGGCCTCCTGCATCCTGCTGGTCAATCATGCCAGGTGGCGTATGCAGGCTCTGCAGTGGGACCTGAAGTTCCAGTGGGCGCAGCATCAGGGAAACCTGTCCGATCACATCCAGATCTCGGAGGGCACTGCATGTCAATTGCAGTGGTGGCTCACGAACCGGCATTGGGTCGACGGCAGATCCCTCTCCCTTCCCCAACCGGAGTTCACAGTGGTGACGGATGCGTCCCTCCTGGGATGGGGCGGCCACATGGGAGAGGCTTAGATCAGAGGCCTCTGGTCTCCGGCGGAGTCCCGGCTCCATATCAACCTTTTGGAGCTGCGGGCGATCAGGCTTCCACTGAAGGCATTCCTTCCCCCTGTCAAGGGGAGAAGGAACACAGACAACACCACCGCCTTGTGGTACTGCAACAAACAAGGCGGCGTGGGGTCGTGGACCCTCTGTCAGGAGGCTCTGCGTCTCTGGACATGGCTGGAACATCAGGGCATGTCCCTGGTGGTTCAACACCTGGCAGGTTCTCTGAACGCCAGGGCGGACGAACTCAGCCGCAGGTGCATGCTTGATCACGAATGGCGTCTTCACTCGGAGGTGGCGCAAGGTCTCTTTCAGCAGTGGGGAGAGCCTTGGTTAGATCTATTCGCCACCGAAGAGAAAGCGCAATGTCATCAGTTCTGCGCGTTGGAATTTCCAAGGTGGCACTCGCTCGGCGACGCTTTTCGTCGCGAGTGGAGTTGCAGTCTGTTGTAAGCCTTTCTGCCTATACCACTTCTGCCCAGAGTGCTGAAGAAGATCAGGCGCGACCGGGCCCAAGTCATTCTTGTGGCTCCGGACTGGGCTCGAAGAGTATGGTATCCCGAGCTACTCAGTATGAGCATGGATCCCCCGATCAGACTGCCTCTTCGGGAGGATCTTCTGTCGCAGCAGCAGGGGACGGTCCTCCACCCGAACCTGTCCAGCCTCCACCTCTTTGCGTGGAGATTGAGCGGCGGCAGTTGATTCCCTTCGACTTGCCTCCTGAAGTTTGTGACGTTATTCTGGCAGCCAGGCGTCCCTCTACTAAAGTGGTATACGCCTGCAGGTGGAACAAATTTGTGGCATGGTGCACAGCAAAGGCTGTGGATCCCCTTTCTGCCCCTCTTTCTGAGGTTCTACTGTTCCTTCTTTCTTTGGCCCAGCAGGGCTCTGCTCTGGGCACTATCAAGGGCTATCTTTCTGCTATTTCGGCCTTTCTCAGGCTCCCTGATCAGCCCTCTCTTTTCAAGTCCCCTGTTGTAAATAGGTTTCTTAAAGGCAGTACACACCTTTTTCCTCCTATTCCTTTCGTGATGCCTCAGTGGGACTTGAATCTGGTTCTGACGTACTTGATGTGCGCTCCTTTTGAGCCCCTTCACAACTGTCCTCTTCGTCTTTTGACGTTAAAGACTGCCTTCCTGGTGGCCATCACTTCCGCCAGGCGAGTGAGTGAGCTCCAGGCTCTTTCCTGTAAGTCTCCTTTCCTTTCAGTCCATCCGGACAAGGTTGTGCTCAGGCCCCGTCCTTCCTTTTTGCCAAAAGTGGTTACGGCCTTTCACATTGGGCAGACTATTACCTTGCCCACCTTTTTTCCGCCTCCGCATCCTTCCAGAGAGGAAGAGCGGCTCCACCGTCTTTACCCACAACGTGCGCTCTCTTTTTATCTTAACCGCACACAGCAGTTCCGGGTGGATGACCAGCTTTTTGTTGGCTACGTTCGCACCAAGAAAGGTCGGGCGGTCCATAAGAGAACCATCTCCCGCTGGGTTGTCTTGTGTATCAAAGCCTGTTACTCTTTGGCTAAAAAAGAACCTCCGGTGGGGCTGCGTGCTCATTCCACCAGAGCTACTGCAGCTACTACTGCATTGGGACGTGGTGTCCCCCTGCAAGACATATGTCAGGCAGCCACGTGGACCTCGCTGCACACGTTTACCAAGCATTACTGCCTGGACAGCCAAGTCCGGAGAGCCCGCTTCTTTGGCCGTTCTGTTCTCCGTGACTTTCTGGTGTGATCTTAGTTCGCAGACCCACCACCGGGGTTGGTATTGCTGGGGTATCTATTCTAAGGTAAGGAATCTATCACTATGTGTTTCTTTCAGATGAACAAGTTACTTACCTTCGGTAACGATATATCTGTAAGAAACATTAGTAGTGATAGATTCCTTACCGCCCCACCCATCCTCACCGTTCCGCGAACTGATTTCTAGGGTTAAGGTCATCCCTTTCAGGGCCCTAGTTTCTATGCACCAGTGGTCAGTATCTTGCATGGCTCTGCGTTCCTGGCGCGGAAAGTCGTGTACAGAACTGACGTCAGCGCGCGTGGGCGGCGTCCAAGTAGCGCCCGCGACGTCATCTCGGCGACCACGACGCCAACGACGGACGCGGAGCCACACGACGCCCCTACCGACGCGCAGGGGTACTGCTGACGAAAACTTTCCGGATCCAGTCTGACGCCTGGGGATATTCTAAGGTAAGGAATCTATCACTACTAATGTTTCTTACAGATATATCGTTACCGAAGGTAAGTAACTTGTTCATCAGCAAATCATTAGCACAGGGACAATAAGCATGCAGTGCCCCATCTGAGCCGACCCCTGGTGATTGTCATCAACGTAGCCCGTCTTATCCACATGTTTTGCCCCCTGACAGGCCACCCCAGCCACAGCACGTATACATTCCTTCTCTATATTGTTCCCCTCTGTACTTTACTGCAGCAATCGAGTATGTGCCTACCCTATACCTGTAGCTTCCAGTGATGTGCTTTCCGCACTATCTGCCGCCTTATGTAGTAAATACTGCTGGTAGGGGCCCCATATATTCTTGGGTCTACATCTTATTGGTAACAAATCATTATAATTATCGGAGTGTGTGGAGCAATATGTCATGTCCGTGTGCCACTCCTGCAGAGTAGGAATTGGTCCCTGCATCCAACGCATGGCAATTCTCCGTTTTGCCAGCAGAATGCCAATTGCCGCTAGCTTTCTACTGGGTTTGGGAATATCTTGTCATATCCCAACAAGGCCACCACCGGGGATTCATGCAGCTGCTCTCCCAACATGTCGCTCAATGTAGCAAATATCTCTCCCAATATGCCCGCACTCCTGGGCAAACCCACGCCTGGTGCATAAAATCAGCATTATCTACCCCGCATCGCGGACAGCCGCTGTCTTCCCTCATTCCATATCTGTACATCCTAGCAGGGCTATAGTACATTCTATGCAGGTATTTGTAATGAATGAGTCTGTGCCTGCCGTTTTGCGATGTTGTCTTGGTGCGTGCATAGCAGTAAGCCCACTGTGCTTCCGTGACCTCAGTGCCCAACTCTCCTATCCATTCTTGCTGTACTTTGTGTAGTGCTAGTGTGGAGCGTGGACGGGAGAGTGCATATATGACAGTGATCCTTCGTTGGGGAGATGCAGCCCGGAGCAAATGTGTCAGTGAGGCTAGTTCTCGTGGCTCCTCCATGCCTTCTCCTATTAAGGCGATACAAAAGGGGATGATGGACGGAACGTTTGAGCCAATCAAACACTCACCCCCAGTCAACTGATCTGGGTTTAATCCATCATCATTCTTTAGCTCACTCCACCACCCCAGTTCAGACATGGCCATATGCAAATCAGTCTGACCCTGTGCCTCATGGGAACAGTCCAGCCCGAACTGCCAAGCCTGATTTGCATATGGCCATGTCTGAACTGGGGTGGTGGAGTGAGCTAAAGAATGATGATGGATTAAACCCAGATCAGTTGACTGGGGGTGAGTGTTTGATTGGCTCAAACGTTCCGTCCATCATCCCCTTTTGTATCGCCTTCTCCTATTAAGGAGCGCATTTCCTGTCTTAACCGAAATAAGTTGTATTTATCCAGCATAGTTAGGTGCAGTATTTACGCTTATGCTTGTTCCCACGATTTCAACACTCCTCCCAGAAAGAGGTCAGCCATATTTTCGATATGCAATGAGTTAAGGGTCCTGAGGGCAGCTTTATCTGTACTTATAGTGAGCCATGCACACCAAACCACAGGAAGCTTTGGGGAGTAAAGTAAAGGTATGTGTTGTGTGTCCGCTATCTGCCGCAATTGGGACTTCGCACAGCCGACTGGATCTATTATATGGAATCTGCATCGTGTTTTATACAGCAAGTACGCCGGCAGGGTAATGAGGGCCGCCATCGACTTTCTCAATATGCAATTGAGGGAGAGTGGTAGGGCCATGAATCCAATAATGCTTATGCAATAGCTGTGCTACCCTGTAGTATGTCTCCAGATCCGGCCTATTGAGCCCACCCTCTGCATAGGGCTTGGTAAGTATTTCCCATTTTATTCGGGGCTGCTTGCCGGCCCAGGCCAGGCGTATCATTTGAGTATTCAACGTGTGGAAAAAGCATCTGGTAAGCTCTATTGGGATATTTGCAAACATAAAAAGAAACCTGGGGAGGGGTATCATTTTCATGATTGCAATACGGCCCCGTAGTGATAGGGGAAGCTTGATCCGTTTATCTACAGTCTCGGTGAGCCTCTGTATCGCAGTATCATAATTCTCTCTCATCACCACCGCTGGGTCAGTGTGTATTTTGATTCCCAGGTATCTAACTGGGTCGGTGGTCCACTCGATGGGGTATTCCGTGGAAGCAGGTATGGTGTGAGGCGTAAGCGGAGTGATTAGAGATTTGTGCCAATTTATACGTAAACCAGAGTGTTGCCCAAACCTCTCTACTTCTTGCAACAGCGGGCTTATGTTCTGTGCAGAGTTACGTATGTATAATAACATGTCATCAGCATATGCTGATATAATCAAATTGTAATGTGAGAATCTGATTCCCCGGTGGGAGTGGTACTCTCGTATTGCACAAAGCAAGGGTTCCGCTACCAGCGCATATAGTAAGGGCGAGAGTGGACAGCCCTGTTGTGTGCCTCGAGTGATAGCGATTGGGGCTGACACTTAGCCATTGACCTTCACCCTAGCAGTGCTTTTTGCATATAAAACCTCCACTAGCTGCAGAAACGCATCTCCCACACCCACTCGTTTTAGGACCGCGTACAGGAATTTCCACTCCACGGAGTCAAATGCCTTTTCCGCATCTAAGAAAAGCGCTGCGGCCTGTACCTCCGGATCGATGTGTGTTATGGCGCCAAACAAGGTGCGGACATTACTCGTGAGAGAGCTTCCAGGGACAAAGCCGGTCTGCTCCAGACCTATGATAGCTGAAAGCATCGGGGCTAGTCTATTGGCAAGAACTTTTGCAAACAGTTTGGTGTCTGTGTTAAGGAGGGACAGGGGCCTATATGAGGCGCAGTGCGATGGATCCTTGCCCGGTTTCAACAGAGTAATCAATGTGGCCTCATGCATAGATGGCGGCATTATGCCGTCCCCAGCCATTTCGGTGAATAGGTTCATTAAGTGTGGGATCAAATGATTCTGATAATCCTTATAAAAGGCTACGGTGAGCCCGTCGGAGCCAGGAGCTTTATCGTTAGCAATACTTATCTGAAAGAGACACTTTAGTGATAGATTCCTTACCTTAGAATATCCCCAGGCGTCAGGCTGGATCCGGAAAGTTTTGCGTAGCAGTACCCTTGCGCGTCGGTAGGCGGCGTCGTGCGGGTCCGTCCGCCGGCGCTCGTGATCGCCGGGATGACGTCGCGGGCAGCACTTAGGCGCCGCCCCTGCGCGCTGACGTCAGTTCTTCTTTTCCGCGCCAGCAAGCGCAGATCCGGGAAGAGCAGTGCCCTGGTCAATTTTTGACCATACTTTTGGTGATTTTTTCACTGTTTTTTTCCATCTTTAAGGTGTCGTAGGGATGCCCGGCTTCAAGCGATGCGGCGCCTGTGCGCGGATGATGTCCGTCACCGACCCGCATTGGGAGTGTCTCTTCTGCCTCGGCCGAGGCCACGACACCGAGTCTTGTCCCGAATGCCAGGCCCTCAACCCGAAAGCTTTGCGAGAGCGGTCTCGAAAGCTCCTCGAGGCCCGGCATTCGGCTCCACGGAGGCCCCGGTCGCGTGAGAGGTCCAGGGGTCGCCGCGGAGTGCACACCGGTCGTCGGCGTCGAAGTCTTCTTCGTCCGGTAAGTCTAAGCACAAGAAGTCCAAGAAGCATCGTCGCTCTCGGACTTCGCCTCGCCGGTCTCGCGACTCGGCTGAGGCCCCTCCCGGCACCGTCCCCGCCCCCGCGGCCCCGGACTTGCCTGTGGAGTCGCCCGCCATACCCGCCCTTCCCGGGTTCGGGGGCGGATCCGGCCAAGGTACAGGAGTTCCTGTCGGCCATGGCCCGCCTCTTCGGGCCTTCAGGCCCCTCCGGTGCGCCTTCGGGCCCCGCGGGCCCTGATGGGGTTGCTCCGCGCCGCCGGCGGCTCCGGCCCCGGCGCCGCCCGTGCCTCCAGCCTCGATCCCGGCTCCGCCTCGGCCCCGGCCTCGATCCCGGCTCCACAACCCCCATCGACGCCGGTCGACCTCACAACACCTCCGCCGGCGCCGATGTCTCCGGTGCCGCTCTCGACGCCGCCCTGGGCTCCGGGCGGCGTCGTCCCCCAGTTCCTTCCGGCCCGGACATGGACCCGGAGCGACGTCGCCGACGCCGGCCTCCGGCGCCGATGGGACCTTGGGTCCCAAATGTCCCTCCTCCTCCTTATTTTGAACCAGAGGAGGACCAGGAGGACTGGGAGGGGTCTGATGACCCTCTGACGCGCAACTGTCAGTATGATGAGGACTGGACAGAGAGTCTAGGGGAGGCCAGTGGTCTGGATACTTCCCCTGACACTGGCATGCTGTCTCCTCCCGTGGCTACGGAGGAGGGGGCCAATTTTGGTACGGTGTTGCGTAGGGCTGCTGGGGCCTTACGTCTCAAGCTCCCTACTTTGACGGTCAAGCCTAACATCTTGACAGAGGTGCTTCAGCCGGCAGCCTCCTCTGCGGAGACTGTGCTGCCGCTTAACGACGCCCTCACTGACGTTCTTTGGGCGCCTGGTCCAAGCCCAACACAGGGGCTCCTGTGGATCGGAACGTGTCACGACGCCATCGCCCCGCCTCCGGGCGACCCCCTGTTTCTTTCTGTCCACCCCACTCCTGAGAGCTTGGTTGTCCAAGCCTCCGCTTCCCAAACCGCCTTCCCTACCGCTTCCTCCGGATAGGGAATCCAAACGCCTGGATCAGTTTGGGAAGAAAGGTTTTTCTTCCTCCAGTGCTGGCTTGCGGTCCGTTAACACCGCTTGTCTTTTGGGCCGATATACCCACTCCCTGTGGGATTCGGTGGCGGATGTTTTGCCCCAGTGCCCTGAGGAGGTCCAAGCACTGCTTTCCCGCGCCATTGCGGAAGGAAGGGATGCGGCCAAATACACTATCCGTTGTGGCCTTGACACCGCCGACTCGCTGGGCAGGTCGATTGCAACGACGGTGGCGCTCCGACGCCACGCCTGGCTGAGAACCACTGGTTTTTCAGGGGATGTCCAGAATACTCTCATGGACATGCCCTTTGATGGAGTCGGTCTTTGGGTCCAAAGCAGACCATGCGTTGGAGCGCTTTAAGGACTCACGGGCTACTGCCAAGTCCCTGGGCCTTTCTGCTACACGCCCTCCGCTGCCTTCTGCTTTTCGCCCCTATCGTGGCCACGGTAGGGGCGCCCTTCACGTCAGCAGCCCAGCCACCGGCCCGCGCAGCAGGCGTCTTCGCGTGGCCGAGGACGTGGATTCCGCCGTGGCGGATCGGGCAACCAGCGTGCGGGTCAGGCCACCACCTCCAACCCGTCCGCGGCCTCCAAGCCCTCCTAGTCCCTCCTTTCAGGTGCACGGCACGCCAGTAGGGGGCAGGGTCCGCCATCACCTTCCCCACTGGCGCACCATCACCTCGGACAGGTGGGTCTTGGACATTGTCCGAAGGGGCTACTCCCTCCCCTTCGAGACCACCCCCCAGCCATGCCACCTCAATTCCACCGCATGTCAGGGGATCACTTGGTGCTTCTACAGAAGGAAGTCACGGCCCTCTTGACCAAGAGGGCCATCGAGCATGTTCCGACCCCAGAAGTAGGGCGTGGTTGCTACTCCCACTACTTTCTGGTGCCCAGAAAGGACAAGGAGGACATGCGTCCTATCTTGGACCTCCGGAACGTCAATCGCTTCCTCCGGAAGGAGAAGTTCAAGATGCTCACCCTAGCTCAGGTCTTGACTGCCCTCGACCCAGGAGACTGGTTGGTAGCGTTGGACTTGCAGGACGCGTATTTCCACATCCCCGTCCTGCCGGCCCACCGGCGTTACCTTCGGTTCACGGTAGGCCCCGAGCATTTTCAGTTCACCGTGCTCCCCTTTGGCCTTACCAGTGCCCCTCGGGTGTTCACGAAAGTGATGGCGGTGGTCGCAGCTCATCTGCGCCGGGCAGGGGTTTCAGTCTTCCCCTACCTCGACGACTGGCTGCTGAAGGCGGGCTCGTCCCAGGCAGTCGTCTCCCACCTCCAGACTACGGCCGAACTCCTGCACTCGCTGGGGTTCTCCATCAATGTGCCGAAGTCGCATCTGATTCCTTCTCCACAGCTCCTTTTCATCGGAGCAGTTCTGGACACGACGCAGTTTCGGGCCCATCCTCCCGAACGGCGAGTCCGGGATATTCAGGCTATGATTCCGATCTTTCGGCCTTTATCCTGGGTTTCGGTAAGGATGACCCTGAGGCTGCTGGGCCTCATGGCCTCCTGCATCCTGCTGGTCAATCATGCCAGATGGCATATGCGGGCTCTGCAGTGGGACCTGAAGTTCCAGTGGGCGCAGCACCAGGGCAACCTGTCCGATCACGTCCAGATCTCGGAGGGGACTGCAAAACAGTTGCAGTGGTGGCTCTCGAACCGGCAGTGGGTCATGGGCAGATCCCTCTCCCTTCCCCAGCCAGAGCATACAGTTGTGACGGACGCGTCCCTTCTGGGATGGGGCGGTCACATGGGAGAGGCGGAGATCAGAGGCCTCTGGTCTCCGGCGGAGTCCCGGCTCCATATCAACCTTCTGGAGCTCCGGGCGATCCGGCTTGCACTCAAGGCATTCCTTCCCTCTGTCAAAGGGAAGGTAGTGCAGGTGTTCACAGACAACACCACCGCCATGTGGTACTGCAACAAACAGGGCGGGTGGGGTCTTGACCCTTTGTCAGGAGGCTCTGCGCCTCTGGACATGGCTGGAACATCAGGGCATGTTCCTGATGGTTCAACACCTGGCAGGTTCTCTGAACGCCAGGGCGGACGAACTCAGCCGCAGGTGCATGATGGATCACGAATGGCGTCTTCACTCGGAAGTGGCGCAAGGACTCTTTCTACAGTGGGGAGAGCCTTGGTTAGATCTATTCGCCACCGAAGAGAACGCGCAATGTCATCAGTTCTGCGCGTTGGAATTTCCAAGGCGGCACTCGCCGGCGACGCTTTTCGTCGCGAGTGGAGTTGCGGTCTGTTGTACGCCTTTCCGCCTATACCACTTCTACCCAGAGTGTTGAAGAAGATTCGGCACGACCGGGCCCAAGTCATTCTTGTGGCTCCGGACTGGGCTCGAAGAGTTTGGTATCCCGAGCTACTCAATATGAGCATAGATCCCCGATCCGTCTGCCTCTTCGGGAGGATCTTCTGTCGCAGCAGCAGGGGACGGTCCTCCACCCGAACCTGTCCAGTCTACACCTGCTTGCGTGGAGATTGAGCGGCGGCAGTTGATTCCTTTCGACTTGCCTCCCGAAGTTTGTGATGTGATTCTGGCAGCCAGGCGTCCCTCCACTAAGGTGGTATACGCCTGCAGGTGGAACAAATTTGTGGCATGGTGCACAGCAAAGGCTGTGGATCCCCTTTCTGCCCCTCTTTCTGAGGTCCTTCTGTTCCTTCTCTCTCTGGCCCAACAGGGTTCTGCCCTGGGTACCATCAAGGGTTATCTTTGTGCTATCTCGGCCTTCCTCAGGCTCCCTGATCAGCCCTCCCTTTTCAAGTCCCCTGTTGTTAACAGGTTCTTAAAAGGCATTACTCACCTCTTCCCTCCTGTTCCGTTTGTGATGCCTCAGTGGGACTTGAACTTGGTTCTTACCTTTTAATGTGCGCTCCCTTTGAGCCTCTGCATAACTGTCCTCTTCGTCTTCTGACTCTAAAGACAGCCTTTCTGGTGGCCATCACCTCCGCTCGGCAGGTGAGTGAGCTCCAGGCTCTTTCTTGCAAACCTCCCTTTCTGTCTGTTCATCCAGACAAGGTTGTTCTTCGGACGCGTCCGTCCTTCTTGCCAAAGGTGGTTACTGCTTTCCACATTGGGCAGACCATCACTTTGCCCACCTTCTTTCCGCCTCCGCATCCTTCCAGAGAGGAAGAGAGGCTCCACCGTCTGGACCCAAAACGTGCGCTCTCCTTCTATATCGACCGCACAAAACACTTCCGGGTGGATGACCAGCTCTTTGTTGGCTACGTGGGCGCCAAAAAGGTCGGGCGGTGCACAAGAGGACCATCTCCCGCTGGGTTACCTTGTGCATCAAGACCTGCTATTCTTTGGCCAAGAAGGAGCCTCCTGTTGGGCTGCGTGCCCATTCCACCAGGGCAACGGCTGCTACCACGGCCTTGGGCCGCGGTGTTCCGCTGCCGGTTATCTGTCAGGCAGCTACGTGGGCCTCGCTGCACACGTTTACTAAGCATTACTGCCTTGACAGTCAGGTCCGGAGGGACGGCTTCTTTGGCCGTTCTGTCCTCCAGGACTTCCTTGTCTGATCTTTGTTCGCAGACCCACCACCGGGGTTGGTATTGCTGGGGTATCTATTCTAAGGTAAGGAATCTATCACTAACGTGTCTCTTTCAGATGCACAAGTTACTAACTTGTGTAACGATATATCTGTAAGAGACAGTAGTTAGTGATAGATTCCTTACCGCCCCACCCATCCTCCCCGTTCTGCGAACTGATTTCTAGGGTTAAGGACATCCCTTTCAGGGCCCTAGTATTTTTCAGACACCTGTGTCAGCTTCTTGCATGGCTCTGCTGCTCCTGGCGCGGAAAGTCGTGTACAGAACTGACGTCAGCGCGCAGGGGCGGCGCCTAAGTGCTGCCCGCGACGTCATCCCGGCGATCACGACGCCGACGACGGACGCGGAGCCGCACGACGCCGCCTACCGACGCGCAAGGGTACTGCTACGCAAAACTTTCCGGATCCAGCCTGACGCCTGGGGATATTCTAAGGTAAGGAATCTATCACTAACTACTGTCTCTTACAGATATATCGTTACACAAGTTAGTAACTTGTGCTTTAAGGCCGCAGAGAGTTCCGTTGGGCGGAGTGGAGCCATCAGTTGTTCCCTATCTGAGTTAGTGAGCCATTTCATCGCTTTATGGGCCAAGTATTCTTCATCAGGTTTGCTTGGGCTGGGATTGCGCGATGTGTATAAACCGGAGTAATAGGTGTGGAACACGTCGGAAATCTCTGACGGAGTGCTAACTAATTCCTCTGTTTCAGTGTAGATCCGCTCCACATCAGCACTACTTCTGTGGGGCCTGGTGAGCATTGCTAGCGTGGCACTGGGCCTTTCACCTTCTGCATATACTCGTGCAGTAGCATACTTCCCTAAATGTTTGACCTCAGTGTCCGCTAACTCATGGAACTCCTCTATCTTAGCTTTAATTAGGGATAGTGTCGTGGCCTCAGGCTTTACCAGCAAGCGCTGCTCGAGATCTTTGAGGTCTAGTTCCACCTTCTGCAACTGCGTTCTGATCGAGCGCAGCAAGCCAGCATGTTTAGAAATTGTTATCCCCCTAATGTACACCTTAAATGTCTCCCAGATGGTATTCATCTTGGGGACACTGCCCAAGTTGACCGCGAAGAATTCCTCTATAGCTTTCTCGAGCTCTGCATGGAAAACAGCATCAAGTAGGGAGTACTGGGGGAACCGGCATTCCCGAACTCTAAGTTTCATGTGAGGTGTTCTCAGACGCATGCGCACGGGAGAGTGATCAGAATATGTACGTGGCATGTGTTCGAATTCACTAATATAAGGGAGCAACTCTTGCGAAGCGAACCAATAATCAATTCTCGTATGTGTATCATGGACTGTCGAGTAGTGAGTGAATTCCCTACCCGTCGGGGAACGATGTCGCTACACATCTATCAGGGCACTTGTTTCAGCTATTTCCATTATAGCCCTTGCTGTTGCAGACAGCTACTTGGCCGGACCTTTAGATCTGTCTAATTCCGGGCTGAGGACGCAGTTGAGGTCGCCGTCCCAAAGTTTGGGGATATGTGAGAATTGCGTAGTGTGGGCGTATAGGGAATGGTAAAACTGCGGGTCCTCGTAGTTAGGGCCATAAACGCCCACAAGGAGTACATTGAAATCGCCTTTATAACATCTAACCACCACATACCTCCCTCCGGGATCACAACGTATTACTTGTACTTGGAGGCCCGTATCCTTTCGAACCCACACCAACACCCTCCTGGAATGTGTGAAACATGATTCAATGCAAATCCACCTCATGTTCCGTTGTGTCAATACCCCGCTGCGCGGGGCCAAGTGGGTTTCTTGTAGAATGGCCACATCAATTTGGTGTCTATTAAAATAAGTGACCACTTTCCGGATCTTGCACCTATCGTTCAGCCCTCTGACATTCCTCTTCACCAGGTTCAAATTTGTGCCCATAGGTTACCTATCGCCTTCGCCCTGCACCCTGAAGTGTAGTGTCTACTGTCCCACATGTGTTCCGTAATGTATAGCTGTGCCCTAAAACGCATGTTGTATGCAACTCACTTACTGTCAAGGACAACTGAACAAGGTACCCTACCCCCCACCAACGCCACATCCCCCCCAACAACTGATATGGCGGACCATAACCCCCTCATGATGCCCACCCCTCCCTTACCCCCTTCATAAATAGCCCTTCAGGTGTGGTATACACTTAGAGGCGGAGAAGGCCTCCTAACTATTCCCTCTGGTATCTTGCATCTTACCATCTACTTATCATTACTTCCGAGGTCAACACTACCAGCAACTTATAACATATAGCATGCCCGCACAATCAATCAGGTCCGCTTCAGCAGCAGAGTCCCCCCATCTATTTCACAATACCCGGCAGGCATGGTACCAATATATAGACATACTGTATAGACCAGGTTCTTAAGCAAATGCCCAGCGACGGTTTCGGATGTCCTGTTAAGGTTAGTCCTGCTTGTCCAGGTCACTGCCTGTCTCGTCTTCCACCCCTTGTAGATGGTTAGGGTTCCTCCTCGCTGCTTTTTTCGTTTGCTCATGAAGTGCTCTCTGCAGGGCCTTGGGGTCCGTGTAGATTTTAGGCCTACCGTCCATAGTGACCTTTAACCGGGCAGGGTATAACATTGCATAGTCCACATTGAGCTCACGCAGTTTGCGTTTCACCGGGATGAATTGTCTCCTTGCCTCCTGGACCATGGGGATGAAATCCGGGAATATTGATAGCGTCGAACCCTCAAACTGAAGTACACGCAGCTCCCTTGCCCTACGCAGTGCCACATCCCTGTCCCTGTAATAAAGTAGTCTCGCTATCACAGGACGTGGAGCTGCCCCCGGCGGAGGTCTGGGGGCCAGAGAGCGGTGGGCTCTTTCTTCTATGAAGACTGTGGAGAAAGTGTTGCACCCCAGGAAGGACACCAGCAGTTGTTAAACAAATTGTTCCATATTACCGGTTGTGGTGGTTTCAGGAAGACCAGTGATTAGTCGGTTGTTGCGCCTTGAGCACGCTTCTAATTCCTCGGACTTATCACGGTTAGTCATTAGGAGTTTTTAGGTCTCGCCTACGCAGCGCGCATGCGCTACATAGGAAAAAAGACCTTTTGCGATCGATTTGGCTTTTTAGCCAAAAACGTGCACGCGTTCCATTGCCTTCAATGGCAACGCGTGCACGTTTGGCGATTCACTTGCGGGAGCGAGCAGCTGGCGCCATATGGTAGCAATTATCGCTCCTGGCGCAGCTCACTCCCGCAAGTGAATCGCGCAGGCTCCCTCCTCTCCCCCCTCCCCCTGCTGCCGTGCGAGGCGCGCGCGCTTGTTTTTTTGTTTTGAACCGGTCTGTCACTAACATTCAACCCTTTAATCTCTCAAAAGCAATTTCATCTTACTGTATTTAATTTTAAATGCAAAATAGCTGCCTCACTGTTCCAAAGCCTGCCATCCTACGGAGTTAGAGTGCCCGGCGAGGGTGTGCTCGGAATGCTGACGCGGGAGAGGCTCGTGCCCCCTCCCTCCCGGCGCGCGGACAGAGTCGTAATGATTTGCTGCCATTAGATTCACCCGAGCAGCAGAGGGGTGTGCGCGCGCCTCTGAAGAGATGTTTATCCTGTCATGATGCCGCGTGGCAGGCTGCTGTTTCATACCCAGCACACACACAGCTTCGTTCATCGCGAGAGCGGCTGATTTGCATGCTGGTGCCCCCCCTACTATCAGCATGCACCAATCCGAGCCGTAATAACACCTTGGTGGCTGCGCGAGCGGCTGAAATAATTAGTCAATCGGAGCAAAAATCTGCAATAAATCATAATCTCTGAAGCATGGGAAGGGAATTTTTGGACCATTCAAGGTGAATATGGCTGCTTTCATACAGCGCTTTCAACTGAAAGATATTTTGTAGTCTCACTGACAGCTTTTACTGAGGCCTGGAACATCTTGCGGAAATAGGGGTAGTTATTTGGTAATTACACAGCTATAGCAGTTTAATTTCCAAACTGCTTCCAAATTAGTTGTCACTTCGCAGTACTGGCATCTCGGCATGGTACTGATTTTAAATTCAACCAGAGCTCACATCATCATCGCATCTGCCATTTGCGGCTATATTTAGTGACTTCGGTCCGATGTTACAATGAGATGCCAGGCGGTGGGGGTCCAACGGGACGTACATTGAATTCTGTCAGACACGCGCTCGTCTGGTCAGCGCATTACTGTTCTTTAACAGCATTTAGAAGGTGATAACTGTAAAAGTGTAGGATGATATATATTAGCTTTATTGTATGAGTAGTTTAAATGGGGAACTAGTATTCAAATTGAATCGAATGTTAAATCGTCTGAGCTTTCGCTTTACACTTGCCACTGAGCTTTGCTTGCAGTGTATTAAGTGTAATGATTTTTGGCCCTGCGTTTATGCACAGTTGATCTACTGTGGTTTGCATCGCATTTCTGTGAGTAACTAGATACGTTTAATGTGCGGGGAACAGTGAAATGTCCTTCTAGATTTCACTGTTACACGAAGGCAGAGCGGGATATATGCCTTGTTTCAGTATACAATCTGCTACAAAAGGGGTATCATGTCCCCATCCTGGGGTAGTCGAGGGCAGGCCTAAAAAAATGCACCAATTATCTACCAATAATATTATTAAATTTAGTCCAGCGATTATCTAGCCCAGTTCGTACATTCTTAAGGTAAAACATCCCTTAGACTGGTGTCCTTTCTTGTCAATAAACAATGTCCTCCTCTCTGAGGCCTTCTTACCAGTGGTTTGGAATAAAACTATTAGAAAATGGGTTGGTTGTTGACTGGGAAGGGAGCCTGGGCAAGCAGCAACCAGTGGTCGAAGTGCCTTAAAAAAAAGTATGGGAACTGTGATGCTGCACACAATGGGGGCGAGTGTGAGCAAGTGTGGGGGCATGGGCAAAGGTGTGGCGAAAAAAATTTATCTGTAACTTTTTTCGGTCTTTCACCTCCAGGTAACTACATATAACAAGCATTGGCATAGCCAATAGGTCTCGCCTTTGGGACCTTATAAGTGTTGAGCTATGGAACAGTTGATGTTGTTGCACCAAGGATATTGTGCTGTTTAACTAAACACTTATAAGGTCCCAAAGGCGAGACCGATTGGCTATGCCAATGCTTGTTCCATCTGTTTCTAGGTTTTGTCAGCTTCAACCTGAGCGTCTTCAGCTTCTGATATTCTGCATTCCGCCATGTCGAGCTGTTCTGCATGTTTGTCTAGGCGTTCCGTCATTCGGTCCATTCGATAGGACAGAGAATCTATTTTACCATCGATCGTGGTAAGGCTCTTCTGCATACCAGTGAGGATTTGGCGTAGGTCTCCATCTATGCCATCAGGCACAGCGTCTTGTGTTGTCGAGGTAGTCTCTGTTTCCTCATCCCTGCTCCTCGTGGCTTTGCGCAGTTCGAACTGTAATTTAGATTGCAGCTTATCTGTTTTCCCCATGTTCGGTGCTGGTAGCCACAACTCTGTAGGAGAGGGCAAGCGACGCAGGGATGCCCCAGGTAAGTTCCAAAGTGGCGGCAATGCAGTAGACAGTGCTTGTAATGCAGGCAGATGACACAGTGAGCCACTGCAGTTACGATTCAATAGTTGTGAGTGGCTACAGGCTGCACAGGCTTAGTGGAAGTACAGTATTGTTCTCCTGCCCTCAGTAGGCCAGTGTGTCTCTGTCCGGCCCGCTGCCGATCTGCGCACGAGGTGCACCACGTGCTCATGGAGGGGGCCTCAGGCTTTCGCTGGGATAGCGTGTGTACTCCACGCAGCAATATATATGCTTGTAGTGGCAGTCCCCCGACAAAGTCCACTTTCTAGGCAGCAGCGGGCGGCCTGGAGTCCGCAGATGCCCCCTGCTCCACCGGTACCGGTCTGCACACCCCGTACTGCGGTTAGCAGTCCAGGCAGATGGAGTGACTAGCGTGAGGTGGCCGCGCTATGTCCGACAGCCAAACAGTCCTATGGAACGGCCCGTCGTCACGCCTGCAGACAGCCCTGGTCGTCCCTCACTCACCGCTGTGTCTTGTGGTCGCAGTGTAGTCCTCCGGTAGTGCCACGAGCCAGCCACCAACACTCTGGGGCAACGTCTCCGCCGCAACGCTGACAGCGTCGCGGCCCTCCAGGTGCGTTTAATTGTGCGCTCTCTGCGCCGATCGCACCGCCCCACGACGATCACCACAGCGGGGCCAGCACTCACAGCGACTTGTCGTTCGGGATGTTATGCGCGCTCGTAGCCCAGGGCACACCACTGACGCCACATCCGCATGCCGCCCAGGCCGCACGCCGCCGCCCGTCTCGGCGCACTGGGCCTCACTACTCGTGCCTGTCACTGGGCTCGATTTCGGCACCCGAAAGCACCTTTTTGGAACGCACGTTGTTGGGGAGACCAAATTCTCTGCAGTCACAGCAGCGTAGACCTCGGATCTGTCGCATGCTTGAAGGATAGTTTAGACGGTCATCGGAGCTCGTCTAAATGGCGGCCATCTTGGTGTCAGGCAAACTCCGCCCCCATCTCTAACGTCAGAATTACACCCTATGTCACACCCAGAGGTTATAAGTACCAGGGGTGTCACACCCAGTGGCCCAAGTGAATAACACCTCTCACTTTTTTCAGGTACTACCAGTGTTAAGAAACCGATAGCACTAAGAAAACTCAATTAGACAAAAAAATTAAGATCAAGATGCTAGCTCTATATCACACCCAGGGATCAAGCGGACCATCTGTGTCACGCCCAGCAGACCAAGCGATCCCTATATCACACCCAGAGACAAGTGTACTATCTGTGTCACGCCCAGTGGTCCAAGCGGATCCTGTATCACACCAAGACACAAGCGTACCATCTGTGTCACGCCCAGCGGTCCAAGCGACTAAACAACCCTCACCTTTCCTCGCGTGCTGACTGTCTAAAAAAGGTCAAATCTGTGTTATCTCCTCCGTGGCCACCCTGCGACTACTCAGCTCGGACACATAAAATAGGCAATATGTCAGGTTTCTGTTAGTGGCTGGGCGCCTAGGTTAGGTTTTTGCGCTTCTTTCTAGTTTGCAATAAGCCAGATGCTGAGACTAAGAATCAGTTGTAGTCTCTTACCCACTGACGGCGGGTTCAGGATGGACCTCCGCCCCGTGGATTCAGCAGAACTTTTAAATCAAATGCGGCATCTGCTCACTGTTCTTGTTGCGCAGATGTAAATCCGTATGGGCGGGGTCCTCTCGAGGGTCTTCTTTGGCTCCAGTGGGCTCTCCTGCGTGCGCGGGCCTGCTCTAACTTACCTGCTGTTACCTGCGGGACACTGACCCCCTGGCTCTTGACGTCCGACGTGGGACAGTTCGTGAACGGCTCCTGGTCTTCCTCTGCATCGACTGGTCCGTACAACTGCAACTTCAAGGGCAGCGTCAACTCTCCTGCATATCCGACATCGATGGGCATTCGACTTCCATGCCCCCTGGTCACTCCTGAGTGGCATAGACTCTGTCCCCTCTGCTTGCAGGTACCTCTCCCCTTGAATCCACCTTTGGGTTCCACCGTACTTTTCTCACCTTCTTCATCAGCGGCATCTTCCGTAAGACCTCCATTGTGGTCTAATGGCGGTGTCCGATGCCACTTCGCACCTATGCACCCGGCTTTCCTGGTGTAGGTATCCTGGTTCCTGGGGTACCCACGGGTGGGGTGGCTCTTTAACCTTCCCTCTTCCACTGGGTTTCTTCAGGGTCCGCTGGGAAGGGTCCTTCTTCTTTAAAATTGCAACCGGGACTTACCCATTGACTTGAATTGAGTACGCGGTCGTGTTCCCACTCTGCACACGACCTCTGTGGGGTTTCTAGATACTCACCTTGGGTGGTTCCTTGGGTCCCCGACTCTTCTACGTCTTCTGGGTCCACTCTTGACTTGAGTCGTTGTTCGCATATTTTAGTAGATGATTTGGTCTCCCCCTGGGGACCACTCTGTATTTGTGCTCCTTGCTTATTCTCTTGACAAGTATTGTGTGTATTGTACATATATCTCCGGGTAGGAGATACTGTGTTGCGTTAGTGAGTGTTAATAATAAATACATATTTTTTATAACTACACTGTGTGGTTCTTTTTTACTTACCCCATACCATAAAATTAAGTGCTGGTAAAACAAGCTGCTTTAAACTCCTTCTGGACTAAGCCTGAAGGCTGCCCTCAACAGCTACCACTTAGAGAGCTTTCTAAGGTTGTCTAAGACCATTAAAGTCACCATAAGGGTTGTCTAGATTAGTGCAGGGTGCTACACTTACATAAGTGATCACCATACACTAAGCAAGCCTCCTACACCTTGGCAACGGCAACCAACGTAGTAGTCGAAAAAGGGGCAGTGTCGAGACCAGCAGGGTCCAAGTGACTCACCACGAATAGGTACGTCAGAGCAGGCCCCGAGCAAACGGGGGAGCCCACTGGAGCCAAAGAAGAACCTCAAGAGGACCCACGGGCTGGAGGCACAGGAGTCGCAAGAGGACCTCGAGCAGCTCACCAAATGATGAAGGCCCACGGTGCAAAGGATGCGGTGCAGGTGAAGATCTTGGCTGTAGGAGATGCTTGAGGCTGGAGCTTCTTGGAGCCCGAAGATCTCTGGAGGAAAGAGTCAACAAGCCTTGTCAACGGCAAGTCGATGGGTGCACAGGGGTTCTGATCCAGCGGTTCCGACATGGGATACTGTCCTCAAACTCGGTGAGAAGACAGTGCAGACCTTGAGGGAGTTGCAGAACCACCTGTTGCTGAGCCTTTCAGAGTCCGTGGGAGCCCAGGATCAGCAGACCGGTCAGCTCTGTTACCGTGCCTGCAGATGCAGGGGAGTGACTCCTTCTCTCCAAAGGAGATTCCTTCGGGTGTCTTGAATGACCTGTATGGAGCATGGGCACAGACGTTGCAGCAGACTTGTAGGACGAGAAGACCAGGAGCAGCAGGAGGCTACCTAGTTGCAGTCTCGGTTCCCATCGTGAAGTCCAGCGAAGTCCAAAGTGCCCAGACGGTTTTGGGTCTGAATCTTGTCCCACGACGAATCTCAGGACCCACCCACAGGTAAGCCCTTAAGTACCCCAAGGAGAGGGTTGGGACGATTCAGGGGTCCCTCCCTCAGAGGGGGCTGGACAGTGGGGATGATACTCCCATGTCCTTTGTCCTGTCTCGCGCCAGAGCCTGAACTATTTTGGAGTATGCAAGGAGGGCACCAAATGTGCCCTTCAAAGCAGTCTAGTGGCGCTGGCAAATGCCTCCACAGTGACCTTCCCTGGTGCCGCGTCCGATGCCAAGGTCTCCGGCGGCACCTCCCCCATCCTCATTCCAGACAATACGGAGCCGGTCTGGCGTCCATGGACACCAAGACCGGCGCTCACTGAGCCTTACGGCTTCATACCGTCTAACCAACCCCTTCTGAAGGTTTAGGGTTGGAGGAAGAGGATTGGGATGGGGAGCAGGATTCCTTAGAAATCCCGCAGCCCAAGGACATGGACTGGTATGAGGAGCTGGGTGATGCCAGTGGCCTGGACAGCTCCCCATATTCTGGCATGCTGTCTCCTCCTAACCTGGCTACTAACCTTGCTATGGTGGTGCGTAGGTCCTGGACCTGCAGCTTCCTACAGTGGCGGTCAAGACGAATGTCTTGACGAAAGTCCTGCAGCCTGGTGTCTCCTCATCGGAACCGTTGCTGCCTTTTAACGAGGCCTTAACGGACGTTCTTCTGGGCATCTGGTCCAAACCCAGCACAGGGGCTCCTGTGAATAGAACAATTGCCCGCCGCCATCGCCCTGCACCGGGCAACCCAGTTTATCTCACTGCCCACCCACCCCCCAAAGCTTGGTGGTCCAGGCTTCCACTTCCCGTGGCGCGTTCCCTTCCGCCCCTCCGGATAGGGAATCTAAACAGCTAGAGGCCTTTGGGAAGAAAATGTTCTCTTCCGCCAGCCTCGCATTGCGGTCACTGAACACCGCATGCCTTTTGGGCCGTTATTACCATTCTATATGGGATATGGTTGCGCAGGTGCTGCCTAGGGTCTCGGAGGAGGACGGTATCCTGCTCTCCCAAGCAATATCAGACATGAGAGATGTAGCAAAGTTCGCTATTCGCTGTGGCTTGGACACGACGGACTCGCTGGGCAGAGCGATTTCTTCGACAGTGGCCATCAGACGCCACACCTGGCTGAGGACGTCTGGCTTTTCGGGGGATGTCCTGACAAAACTCATGGACATGCCTTTTGATGGCTCACGTCTCTTCGGAGACCAGGCTGACGCAATGCTTGAGCGCTTCAAGGATTCGCGGGCTGCGGCCAAATCCTTGGGCCTCAGTACTACAACCCGGCCTGTGTCTGCTTTTCGCTCCTTTTGTGGCTACAGTAGGGGCTTCCAACCATGCCAACCCTATTCCACCCAGCAGGTTCCGCAAGTTCAGCAACCTCTGAGGGGCTGTGGCAGCGGTTCATCCTGTCCTCGAGGGTCGGGAGGCCAAAAGTCAAGCCAAGCCACCATCCTCTCCTCCACCGCAAAACCTTCCTAGTCCGGCACATCTGAAAGAAACACATAGTGATAGATTCCTTACCTTAGAATATCCCCAGGCGTCAGACTGGATCTGGAAAGTTTTCGTCAGCAGTACCCCTGCGTGTCGGTAGGTGGTGGTGTGCGGCTCCGCGTCCATCGTTGGCGCCGTGGTCACCGAGATGACGTCGCGGGCGCTACTTAGACGCCGCCCACACGCGCTGACGTCAGTTCTTTCTTTTTCCGCGCCAGCAAGCGCAGATCCGGGAAGAGCAGGAACCCCCAGTCAATTTTTGACTGACTTTTTGAGGCTTTTTGTCTCTATTTTTCATCGAGTCTTCGACTCCTGGTGCAGTTAGGATGCCCGGTTTTAAGTCCTGCGGGGACTGTCACCGTATGATGACGGTGATGGACCCGCACCGTGTGTGTCTTTTCTGCCTGGGGCGCGACCACGATCCCAAGTCGTGCCCCGACTGCCGGGCCATGGCGCTGAACACTTTGCGGGAGCGGTCCCGAAAGTTGCTGGAAGCCCGGCAGTCGGCTCCGCGCTGTTCGAGGTCCCGGTCCCGTGGGAGGTCGAGGGACCCTGCGCGGAGTCATCACCATCGGTCTTCGGGATCCAAGTCTTCGCACTCGTCAGGTAAGGCGAAGCACAAGAAGTCGAAGAAACGCCATCGTTCTCCGACTTCCCCTCGCCGGTCGCGCGACGCGGCAGAGGGTGCGGGTGGTGCCTCCCCCGCGGCTCCGGCGGAGCCTGTGCAGTTGCCGCCGGCCTACCCGCCCTTCCCGGGTCCGTCGGCGACTCCGGCACAAATACAGGAATTCCTGTCGGCCATGGCCCGCCTCTTTGGGCCGTCGGGTCCCGCTGGTGTGCCTTCGGGTCCCGCGGACCCGACTGGGGGTCCTCGCCTTTCCTCGCCGGCGGCTCCGGCCCCGGCGCCGCAGGACCCCCCTGGATCCAGGCCTGGATCCCGGTCGATGCCGGTTGACCTTATAACACCTCCACCGACCCCACCGGCACCACTTCTGACGACGCCCGCTCCTCGGGACGACGTCGACCCCGGTTTCAGCCACGAAGTGGACGCGGCGTCGAGCCTGCGTCGATCGATGCCGTTCTCGACGTTGCTCGGGGATTTCTATCCCCATTTCCCTGCTCCTTATATCTGAAAGAAACACATAGTGATAGATTCCTTACCTTAGAATATCCCCAGGCGTCAGACTGGATCCGGAAAGCTTTCGTCTGCAGTACCCCTGCGCGTCGATAGGGGCGTCGTGCGGCTCTGCGTCCGTCGTTGGCGTCGTGGTCGCCGAGATGACATCGCAGGCGCTACTTGGACGCCGCCCACGTGCGCTGACGTCAGTTCTTTCTTTTTCCGCGCCAGCAAGTGTAGATCTGGAGAGAGCGGTACCCCTAGTCTTTTTTTACTACGTTTTTTTTAGATCTTTTTCTCACTCTTTTTCGAGTCGATTCAACTCCTGATGCAGTTAGGAATGCCCGGGTTTAAATCCTGCGAGGACTGTCACCGCATGATGTCGGTGACGGACCCGCACCGCGTGTGTCTCTTCTGCCTGGGGCGCGACAACGACCCCAAGTCGTGCCCCGACTACCGGTCCATGGCGCCGAAGTCTTTGTGGGAGCGGTCCCGAAAGCTGCTAGAAGCCCGGCAGTCGGCTCCGCGTCGTGAGATGTCCCGGTCCAGAGGGAGGTCAAGGGACCCTGCGCGGAGTCATCATCGATGATCGTCGGGATCCAAGTCTTCGCACTCTGGGTCAGGTAAGACGAAGCACAAGAAGTCGAAGAAACGTCATCGTTCTTCGACTTCCCCTCGCGAGTCCATGGAGTCGTCACCTGACTACCCGCCCTTCCCGGGGTCATCGGCGACTCCGGCCCAGATACAGGACTTCCTGTCGGCCATGGCTCGCCTCTTTGGGCCGTCGGGTCCCACCAGTGCGCCTTCGGGCCCCGCAGTCCCGCATGGGTGTCCTCGCATTTCCTCGCCGGCGGCTCCAGCCCCGGCATCGCTGTCGGCTCCAGCCCCGGCGCCGCAGGACACCCTCGGATCCAGGCCTGGATCCCGGTCGACTCCGGTTGACCTTGTTAAGCCTCCACCGGCGTCGACTCCGCCGGCACCGATCCTGACACCAGCTTCAGCCCCGAGGTGGACGCGGCGTCGGTCGATGCCGTTCTCGACGCCTTTCGGGGATTTCTATCCCCATGTCCCTGCTTCTTATACTTTAGGCCTGTTGAACAGCCTGAGGAGCAAGGGGAGGACTGGGAGGGGTCTGAGGATCCTCTCGCTGCAGCCTGCGAGTCTGAACAGGACTGGGCTGAGGAATTGGGTGACGCCAGTGGTCTGGATACCTCACCAGACCTTGGCATGCTGTCTCCTCCTACCGTGGCTACGGAGGAGGGCGCCAGTTATGCAGTGGTGTTGCGTAGGGCGGCGGAGGCCCTACACCTCCCTACTGTGGCCGTCAGGACTAACCTCCTGACAGAGGTGCTTCAGCCAGCAGCTACTTCGGCGGAGCCGCTGCTGCCCTTTAATGAAGCCCTTTCGGACGTTCTTTTGGGCACTTGGTCCAGGCCCACCACAGGGGCTCCTGTGGATAGGAACGTGGCCCGACGCCATCGCCCGGCTCCGGGTGACCCCATTTTCCTCTCCCAACACCCCACTCCTGTGAACACCGCATGCCTCTTGGGCCGTTATTCCCACTGCCTGTGGGATACGGTGGCAAACGTGCTGTCTCAGTGTCCGGAGGAGGCCCGGCCTGCTCTCGCCCAGGCTGTTGCAGAGGGGAGAGACGCAGCCAAGTTCATTATCCGCTGTGGTCTAGACACCGCCGACTCACTGGGCAGATCCATTGCAACGACGGTGGCGGTTCGCCGCCACGCCTGGTTGAGGACCACTGGATTTTCAGGGATGTCCAAAACACCCTTATGGACATGCCCTTTGATGGCCGTCGCCTCTTCGGCGACAAGGCGGACAGCGCGCTGGAGCGGTTCAAGGACTCACGGGCTACGGCCAAGTCCTTGGGACTCTCGGCAGTCCTCCCTCCTCCGCCTGCCGCTTTTCGCTCCTTTCGTGGCACAGGAAGGGGCGCCCCACAGCGTTCGCAACAGAGCCACATGCCGGCGCAACAGTCATCCCAGCGCGGACGCGGTTTCCGCCGTGGCGGACAAAGGGGCAAGCGGGCGGGTCAGACCACCACCACCACCACCCCTGCCACCTCTGCCTCCAAACCTTCCTAGTCCGAACTGTCAGGCCCATCAAACGCCAGTGGGCGGCAGGCTCCGCCATCACCTCCTCCACTGGCGCACCATCACTTCGGACAGGTGGGTTTTAGAGATAGTCCGTACGGGCTACTCCCTCCCCTTTGAGACTACCCCCCCAGCCATGCCTCCTCAATACCACCGCATGTCGGGGGATCACTTGGTGATTCTTCAGCAGGAAGTTGCGGCCCTCTTGGCCAAGGGGGCCATCGAGCGCGTTCCTACGCCCGAAGTAGGTCGTGGTTGTTATTCCCACTACTTCGTGGTGCCCAAGAAGGACAAAGGCCTGCGTCCTATCTTAGACCTCCGGAACGTCAATCGCTTCCTCCGCAAAGAGAAGTTCAAGATGCTCACTCTTGCTCAGGTCTTGTCTGCTTTCGACCCACAAGACTGATGGTGGCGCTGGACTTGCAGGACGCCTATTTCCACATCCCCGTCCTGCCAGCCCACAGGCGTTACCTACAGATCATGGTAGGCCACGAGCACTTTCAGTTTACCGTGCTCCCCTTGGCCTTACCAGCGCCCTCGGGTGTTCACCAAGGTGATGGCGGTGGTCGCAGCTCATCTGCGCAGATCAGGGGTCTCAGTCTTCCCCTATCTCGACGACTGGTTGTTGAAGGCGGGCTCGCCCCAGACAGTCGTCTCCCACCTCCAGACTACGGCCGACCTCCTGCACTTGCTGGGGTTCTCCATCAATGTGCCGAGTCGCACCTGATTCCCTCCCAGAAGCTCCTCTTTATCGGAGCGGTTCTGGACACGGCGCAGTTTCGGGTCTATCCTCCCGAACAGCGAGTCCGGGACATTCGGGCTCTGATTCCCATCTTTCAGCCCTTGTCCTGGGTTTCCGGTCAGAGTGACTCTGAGGCTGCTGGGCCTCATGGCCTCCTGCATCCTGCTGGTCAATCATGCCAGGTGGCGTATGCGGGCTCTGCAGTGGGACCTGAAGTTCCAGTGGGCGCAGCATCAGGGAAACCAGTCCGATCACGTCCAGATCTCGGAGGGCACTGCTCAACAATTGCAGTGGTGGCTCACGAACCGGCATTGGGTCGACGGCAGATCCCTCTCCCTTCCCCAACCGGAGTTCACAGTGGTGACAGGTGCGTCCCTCCTGGGATGGGGCGGCCACATGGGAGAGGCGGAGATCAGAGGCCTCTGGTCTCCGGCGGAGTCCCGGCTCCATATCAACCTTTTAGAGCTGCGGGCGATCAGGCTTGCACTGAAGGCATTCCTTCCCTCTGCCAAGGGGAGAGTAGTGCAGGTGTTCACCGACAACACCACCGCCATGTGGTACTGCAACAAACAAGGCGAGGTGGGGTCATGGACCCTCTGTCAGGAGGCTCTACGCCTCTGGACATGGCTGGAACATCAGGGCATGTCCCTGGTGGTTCAACACCTGGCAGGTTCTCTGAACGCCAGGGCCGACGAACTCAGCCGCAGGTGCATGCTCGATCACGAATGGCGTCTTCACTTGGAGGTAGCGCAAGGTCTCTTTCAGCAGTGGGGAGAGCGTTGGTTAGATCTATTCGCCACCGAAGAGAACGCGCAATGTCATCAGTTCTGCGCGTTGGAATTTCCAAGGCGGCACTCGCTCGGCAACGCTTTTCGTCGCGAGTGGAGTTGCGGTCTGTTGTACGCCTTTCCGCCTATACCACTTCTGCCCAGAGTGCTGAAGAAGATCAGGCGCGACCGGGCCCAAGTCATTCTTGTGGCTCCGGACTGGGCTCGAAGAGTATGGTATCCCGAGCTACTCAGTATGAGCAACGATCCCCCGATCCGACTGCCTCTTCGGGAGGATCTTCTGTCGCAGTAGCAGGGGACAGTCCTCCACCCGAACCTGTCCAGCCTCCACCTCTTTGCGTGGAGATTGAGCGGCGGCAGTTGATTCCCTTCGACTTGCCTCCTGAAGTTTGTGACGTTATTCTGGCAGCCAGGCGTCCCTCTACTAAAGTGGTATACGCCTGCAGGTGGAACAAGTTTGTGGCATGGTGCACAGCAAAGGCTGTGGATCCCCTTTCTGCCCCTCTTTCTGAGGTCCTACTGTTCCTTCTTTCTTTAGCCCATCAGGGCTCTGCTCTGGGCACTATCAAGGGCTACCTTTCTGCAATTTCAGCCTTTCCCAGGCTACCTGATCAGCCCTCTCTTTTCAAGTCTCCTTTTGTAAATAGATTTCTCAAAGGCATTACTCACCTTTTCCCTCCTATTCCGTTTGTGATGCCACAGTGGGACTTGAATCTGGTTCTTACTTATTTGATGTGCGCTCCCTTTGAGCCGCTTCATAACTGTCCTCTTCGTTTATTAACCTTGAAGACTGCTTTCCTGGTTGCCATCACTTCCGCCAGGCGAGTGAGTGAGCTCCAAGCTCTTTCCTGTAAGCCTCCTTTCCTTTCAGTCCATCCGGACAAGGTTGTGCTCAGGCCCCGTCCTTCCTTTTTGCCAAAAGTGGTTACGGCCTTTCACATTGGGCAGACCATTACCTTGCCCACCTTTTTTCCGCCTACGCATCTCTTCCAGAGAGGAAGAGCGGCTCCACCGTCTGGACCCAAAATGTGCGCTTTCTTTTTATCTCAACCGCACACAGCAGTTCCGGGTGGATGACCAGCTTTTTGTTGGCTACGTTGGCACCAAGAAAGGTCGGGCGGTCCATAAGAGAACCATCTCCCGCTGGGTTGTCTTGTGTATCAAAGCCTGTTACTCTTTGGCTAAAAAGAACCTCCAGTGGGGCTGCGTGCTCATTCCACCAGAACTACTGCAGCCACTACTGCATTGGGACGTGGTGTCCCCCTGCAAGACATCTGTCAGGCATCCACGTGGGCCTCGCTGCACACATTTACCAAGCATTATTGCCTGGACAGCCAAATCCGGAGAGACGGCTTCTTTGGCCGTTCTGTTCTCCGTGACTTTCTGGTGTGATCTTAGTTCGCAGACCCACCACCGGGTTGGTATTGCTGGGGTATCTATTCTAAGGTAAGGAATCTATCACTATGTGTTTCTTTCAGATGAACAAGTTATTACCTTCGGTAACGATATATCTGTAAGAAACATTAGTAGTGATAGATTCTTTATCGCCCCACCCATCCTCCCCGTTCTGCGAACTGATTTCTAGGGTTAAGGTCATCCCTTTCAGGGCCCTAGTTTCAATGCACCAGTGGTCAGTATCTTGCATGGCTCTGCGTTCCTGACGCGGAAAGCCGTGTACAGAACTGACGTCAGCGCGCATGGGCAGCGTCCAAGTAGCGCCCGCGACGTCATCTCGGCGACCACGACGCCAATGACGGACGCGGAGCCGCACGACGCCTCTACCGACGCGCAGGGGTACTGCTGACGAAAACTTTCCAGATCCAGTCTGACGCCTGGGGATATTCTAAGGTAAGGAATCTATCACTACTAATGTTTCTTACAGATATATCGTTACCGAAGGTAAGTAACTTGTTCTTTAGGACTGTTAAACAGCCTGAGGAGGTAGGGGAGGACTGGGAGGGGTCTGAGGACCCTCTCGCAGCTGCTTGCGAGTCTGAACAGGACTGGGCTGAGGAGTTGGGGACGCCAGTGGTCTGGATACCTCACTAGACCTTGGCATGCTGTCTCCTCCTACCGTGGCTACGGAGGAGGGTGCTAGTTATGCTGTTGTGTTGCGTTGGGCAGCCAAGGCCCTCCACCTTGTGCTCCCTACTGTGGCCGTCAGGACTAACCTCCTGACAGAGGTGCTTCAGCCAGCAGCTACTGCTGCGGAGCCGCTGCTTCCTTTCAATGAAGCCCTTTCTGACGTTCTTTTGGGCACTTGGTCCAGGCCCACCACAGGGGCTCCTGTGGATAGGAACGTGGCCCGACGCCGTCACCCGGCTCCGGGTGACCCCATTTTCCTCTCCCAACACCCCACCCCCGAGAGCTTGGTTGTCCAAGCCTCTGCTTCCCCGACCGCCTTCCCTTCTGCACCACCGGATAGGGAATCCAAAAACTGGATCAGTTCGGAAAGACGATTTTTTCTTCTGCCAGTTCTGCGCTGCGGTCCGTGAACACCGCATGCCTCTTGGGCCGTTATTCCCACTCTCTGTGGGATACGGTGGCGCAAGTGCTGCCCCAGTGTCCGGAGGAGGCCCGGACAGCTCTCTCCCAGGCTGTTGCAGATGGGAGAGACGCAGCGAAGTTCATGATTCGTTGTGGCCTAGACACCGCCGACTCATTGGGCAGATCGATTGCAACGACGGTGGCGGTTCGACGCCACGCCTGGTTGAGGACAACTGGATTTTCGGGGGATGTCCAAAACACACTTATGGACATGCCCTTTGATGGCCGTCGTCTCTTCGGCGACAAAGCGGACAGCGCGTTGGAGCGGTTTAAGGACTCACGGGCTACGGCCAAGTCCTTGGGACTCTCTGCAGTCCGCCCTCCTCCGCCTTCTGCTTTTCGCTCCTATCGTGGCACCGGAAGGGGCGCCCCGCAGCGTTCGCAACAGAGCCACAGGCCTGCTCAGCAAACATCCCAGCGCGGACGCTGGTTCCGCCGTGGCGGACTTAGGGGCCAGCGGGCGGGTCAGTCCACCTCCACCCCGGCCACCACTGCCTCCAAACCTTCCTAGTCCGAACTTTCAGGCTCAACAAACGCCAGTGGGCGGCAGGCTTCGCCATCACCTCCCCCACTGGCGCACCATCACTTCGGACAGGTGGGTTTTAGAGATAATCCGGAGGGGCTACTCCCTCCCCTTCGAGACTACCCCTCCAGCCATGCCACCTCAGTACCACCGCATGTCGGGGGATCACTTGGTGCTTCTTCAGCAGGAAGTTGCGGCCCTCTTGGCCAAGGGGGCCATCGAGCACGTTCTGACGTCAGAAGTAGGTCGTGGTTGTTATTCCCACTACTTTGTGGTACCCAAGAAGGACAAGGGCCTGCGTCCTATCTTGGACCTTCAGAACGTCAATCTCTTCCTCCGGAAGGAGAAGTTCAAGATGCTCACACTTGCTCAGGTCTTGTCTGCCCTAGACCCGCAAGATTGGATGGTAGCGTTGGACTTGCAGGACGCTTACTTTCATATCCCCGTCCTGCCGGCCCACCGGCGTTACCTGCGGTTCACGGTAGGCCACGAGCACTTTCAGTTCATTGTGCTCCCTTTTGGCCTTACCAGCGCCCCTCGGGTGTTCACGAAAGTGATGGCGGTGGCCGCAGCTCATCTGCGCGGAGCAGGGGTTTCAGTCTTCCCCTATCTCGACGACTGGTTGTTGAAGGCGGGCTCGCCCCAGGCAGTTGTCTCCCACCTCCAGACTACGGCCGACCGCCTGCATTTGCAGGGGTTCTCCATCAACGTGCCGAAGTCGCACCTGATTCCCTCTCAGAAGCTCCTCTTCATCGGAGCAGTTCTGGACACGGCGCAGTTTCGGGTCTATCCTCCCGAACAGCGAGTCCGGGTTATTCGGGCTATGATTCCAATCTTTCAGCCCTTATCCTGGGTTTCGGTCAGGATGACCCTGAGGCTGCTAGGCCTCATGGCCTCCTGCTGATCAATCATGCGAGATGGCATATGCGGGCTCTGCAGTGGGACCTGAAGTTCCAGTGGGCGCAGCATCAGGGGAACCTGTTCGACTACGTCCAGATCTCGGAGGGCACTGCAAGACAATTGCAGTGGTGGCTCACAAACCAGCATTGGGTCAGCTGCAGATCCCTCTCCCTTCCCCAACCGGAGCACACAGTAGTGACGGACGCGTCCCTCCTGGGATGGGGCGGCCACATGGGAGAGGCGGAGATCAGAGGCCTCTGGTCTCCGGCGGAGTCCAGGCTCCATGTCAACCTTCTGGAGCTCGGGGCGATCCTACTTGCACTGAAAGCATTCCTTCCCTCTGTCAAGGGGAGAGTAGTGCTGGTGTTCACAGACAACACCACTGCCATGTGGTACTGCAACAAGCAAGGCGGGGTGGGGTTGTGGACCCTTTGTCAGGAGGCTCTGCACCTCTGGACATGGCTGGAACGCCAGGGCATTTTCCTGGTGGTTCAACACTTGGCAGGGTCTTTGAACGCCAGGGCGGACGAACTCAGCCGCAGGTGCATGATGGATCACGAATGGCGACTTCACTTGGAGGTGGCGCAAGGTCTCTTTCAACAGTGGGGAGACCCTTGGTTAGATCTATTCGCCACCGAAGAGAACGCGCAATGTTAGCAGTTCTGCGCATTGGAATTTCCAAGGCGGCACTCGCTCGGCGACGCTTTTCGTCGCGAGTGGAGTTGCGGTCTATTGTACGCCTTTCCGCCTATACCACTTCTACCCAGAGTGCTGAAGAAGATCTCACGCGACCGGGCCCAAGTCATTCTTGTGGCTCCGGACTGGGCTCGAAGAGTTTGGTATCCCGAGCTACTCAGTATGAGCGTGGATCCACCGATCCGACTTCCTCTTCGGGAGGATCTTCTGTCGCAGCAGCAGGGGACGGTCCTCCACCCGAACCTGTCCAGTCTCCACCTCCTTGCGTGGAGATTGAGCGGCGACAGTTGATTCCATTTCACTTGCCTCCTGAAGTCTGTGATGTCATTCTGGCAGCCAGGCGTCCCTCCACTAAATCGGTATACGCCTGCAGGTGGAACAAATTTGTGGCATGGTGCACAGCAAAGGCTGTGGATCCCCTTTCTGCGCCTCTTTCTGAGGTCCTACTGTTCCTTCTTTCTTTAGCCCAGCAGGGCTCTGCTCTGGGCACTATCAAGGGCTACCTTTCTGCAATTTCAGCCTTTCTCAAGCTACCTGATCAGCCCTCTCTTTTCAAGTCTCCTTTTGTAAATAGATTTCTCAAAGGCATTACTCACCTTTTCCCTCCTATTCCGTTTGTGATGCCACAGTGGGACTTGAATCTGGTTCTTACTTATTTTAATGTGCGCTCCCTTTGAGCCGCTTCATAACTGTCCTCTTCGTTTATTAACCTTGAAGACTGCTTTCCTGGTTGCCATCACTTCCGCTAGGCGCGTTAGTGAGCTCCAGGTTTTTTCCTGTAAACCTCCTTTTCTGTCTGTTCATCCGGACAAGGTTGTGCTACGCACACGTCCATCCTTTTTGCCAAAGGTTGTTACTGCCTTCCATATCGGGCAAACTATCACCTTGCCCACTTTCTTTCCGCCTTCGCACCCTTCCAGAGAGGAAGAGAGACTCCACCGTCTGGACCCAAAACGTGCGATCTCATTTTACCTCAACCACACACAACAGTTCCTGGTGGATGACCAGCTCTTTGTTGGCTACGTAGGCGCCAAGAAAGGCCGGGCTGTACACAAGAGGACTATCTCCCGCTGGGTCGTCTTGTGTATAAAAGCCTGCTATTCTCTGGCTAAGAAGGAGCCTCCGGTGGGGCTGCGCGCCTATTCTACCAGGGCTACAGCAGCTACTACTGCATTGGGACGTGGTGTCCCCCTGCAAGACATCTGTCAGGCAGCCACGTGGGCCTCGCTGCACACTTTTACTAAGCATTATTGCCTTGACAGCCAAGTCCAGAGAGACGGCTTCTTTGGCCGTTCTGTTCTCCGTGACTTTCTGGTGTGATCTTGGTTCGCAGACCCACCACCGGGGTTGGTATTGCTGGGGTATCTATTCTAAGGTAAGGAATCTATCACTAACGTGTCTCTTTCAGATGCACAAGTTACTTACTTTCGGTAACGATATATCTGTAAGAGACATTAGTTAGTGATAGATTCCTTACCGCCCCCCCCCATCCTCCCCATTCTGCGAACTGATTTCTAGGGTTAAGGTCAATCCTTTCAGGGCCCTAGTTTCAATGCACCAGTGGTCAGTATCTAGCATGGCTCTGCGTTCCTGTCGCGGAACGTCGTGTACAGAACTGACGTCAGCGCGCGAGGACGGCGTCTAAGTAGCTGCCACGACGTCATCCCGGCGATCACGACGCCTACGATGAACGCGGAGCCGCACAACGCCACCTTCCGACACGCAGGGGTACTGCTGACGAAAACTTTCCGGATCCAGTCTGACGCCTGGGGATATTCTAAGGTAAGGAATCTATCACTAACTAATGTCTCTTACAGATATATTGTTACCGAAGGTAAGTAACTTGTGCACCAGTTCCTATCTTGGTAGGCTTTGTCAGTGAGGTATAGTTTGAATACTGTTGCACAGCTAGCAAGGGAACCACATCTAGTCATACCCTTGGCCACTTAAAGCATTACACTAGGGTTCAGGCAGGTCTCCAGGAGCACAGTCTGTCTCTTCCACACACATCGTATGCTGACAGTGCTACACCCATAAGAACAAGACTACCAAACAGTAGAGGGGGAGAGATCCTCACAGCTCCTCTTGTCACATGAGTTGTACACAATCTCCTCACTTACTGTATATATTACTGTGCCACCTCCACTACCTACAATCCTCAGTTGCTTCCTGCCTAGCCTCTGAAGTTGTCCACATTACTTATTGAGCTGTTCACGAACATTTTAAATGCCATGATACAATTCACATCTCATCACTAAAGGAGTATTGTCGTGTACTGCATACAAATACCATATATTGAAAGGAATGAGAAATAGCCATGCATGGTGCATTGGCTGTTTTTGAGCATGTGCTGGAAAAGCTTTAATGATTCAATTCTATTTTTGTTCGAAATGGGTGTACAATTTATCTTCACTTTATAAGTGGAAAGACATTTACGATAGGTTTCATAACAGATTGTAATGTGTTGATTTATTTATGGCTGATTCTCCATCCTATAGTGTTATAAATGTGATCTTGTGATAATTTGCTTGTCAGTATCCAAATCTCAAGTGGTACGTGTTTAATTCTATGCTAGCAGAGATTTTTTGTGTATCCTAAGCTGCAATTCTGTCTCTTTACTTGAATGCTGTTCTGTTCTTCTGCAGTTTGCTGGGACACTTTCAGATGGTTTGGGAAAGACAATGGATAACAGGCATCAATCTGAAAGAGAATACATTCGATACCATGCCGCAACCAGTGGCGAGCACCTTGTTGCTGGAATTCATGGACTGGCTCATGGTATGGTACATCAAAACAAACACTAAGTTTATCTGACCATTTGAATGGGATAGTATATCTCATGAAAATAAATAAATTAAAGACGGATAAGTGTGTCAAACCAGAAAGAAGTAGTCGCACTAAAAGATAACTCTGCAAAAGTATTGTGTTGCATGCCTGCCGGATGGCTACCACCTAAAGAGGCATTCTTAATTATCTCAATATATGACTTATTTTACATTTTTACCATATACCTGGTAGTTGGCAAACACTTATCTGAATCTGGGCCCTATTGGATATTTTTGACTCCACTGACTGAGCGCTTCTGTAGCTCATTGTCCACTGCTGCACTGGATTGATGTAGTTCCCTTCCTTCATGGTTGCTAAGCACCATGGGCCTTTTTGGGGTTTGAGATAACCTTACTGCTGCCTTGTCTGAGATTGTCAGCCACCACATACCCTCTTCCTTTTGTTGCAGAAGTGCGGCAATGGGATTCACTGTATAGTGGGGGGACACTTTTAAGGGGAAAGAGGAGCTGAGATTAAGCTTGTTTCTGCAGTATTTTTCTTTTATTGGTCTTATCTGAAAGAAACACATAGTGATAGATTCCTTACCTTAGAATATCCCCAGGCGTCAGACTGGATCCGGAAAGTTTTCGTCAGCAGTACCCCTGCGCGTCGGTAAGTGGCGTCGTGCGGCTCCGCGTCCGTCGTTAGCGTCGTGGTCGCCGAGATGACGTCGCGGGCGCTACTTAGACGCCGCCCACGCACGCTGATGTCGGTTCTTTCTTTTTCCGTGCCAGCAAGCGCAGATCCGGGAAGAGCAGGAACCCCCAGTCAATTTTTGACTGACTTTTTGAGGCCTTTTGTCTCTATTTTTCATCGAGTCTTCGACTCCTGGTGCAGTTAGGATGCCCGGTTTTAAGTCCTGCGGGACTGTCACCGTATGATGTCGGTGACGGACCCGCACCGTGTGTGTCTTTTCTGCCTGGGGTGCGACCACGATCCCAAGTCGTGTCGCGACTGCTGGGCCATGGCGCCGAAGACTTTGCGGGAGCGGTCCCGAAAGTTGCTGGAAGCCCGGCAGTCGGCTCCACGCCGTTCGAGGTCCCGGTCCCGTGGGAGGTCGAGGGACCGTGCGCGGAATCATCACCCTCGGTCTTCGGGATCCAAGTCTTCGCACTCGTCAGGTAAGGCAAAGCACAAGAAGTCGAAGAAACGCCATCGTTCTCCGACTTCCCCTCGCCGGTCGCGCGACGCGGCTGAAGGTGCGGGTGGTGCCTCCCCTGCGGCTCCGGCGGAGCCTGTGCAGTTGCCGCCGGCCTACCGCCCTTCCCGGGTCCGTCGGCGACTCCGGCCCAAATACAGGAATTCCTGTCGGCCATGGCCCGCCTCTTTAGGCCGTCGGGTCCCGCTGGTGCGCCTTCGGGCCCCGCGGACCCGACTGGGGGTCCTCGCCTTACCTCGCCGGCGGCTCCGGCCCCGGCGTCGCCGTCAGCTCCGGCCTCGGCGCCGCAGGACCCCCATGGATCCAGGCCTGGATCCCGGTCGACGCCGGTTGACCTTATAACACCTCCACCGACGTCGAGCCCACCGGCACCACTTCTGACGACGCCCGCTCCTCGTGACAACGTCGACCCCGGTTTCAGCCCCGAAGTGGACGCGGCGCCGAGCCGGCGTCGATCGATGCCGTTCTCGACGTTGCTCGGGGATTTCTATCCCCATGTCCCTGCTCCTTATTTTAGGCCTGTTGAACAGCCTGAGGAGCTAGGGGAGGACTGGGAGGGGTCTGAGGACTCTCTCGCAGATGCTTGCGAGTCTGAACAGGACTGGGCTGAGGAGTTGGGGGACGCCAGTGGTCTGGATACCTCACCAGACCTTGGCATGCTGTCTCCTCCTACCGTGGCTACGGAGGAAGGTGCTAGTTATACTGTGGTGTTGCGTAGGGTGGCCGAGGCCCTACACCTCGTGTTGCCTACTGTGGCCGTCAGGACTAACCTCCTGACAGAGGTGCTTCAGCCAGCAGCTACTTCTGCGGAGCCACTGCTTCCCTTCAATGAAGCCCTTTCTCACGTTCTTTTGGGAACTTGGTCCAGGCCCACCACAGGGGCTCATGTGGATAGGAACGTGGCCCGACGCCATCGCCCGGCTCCGGGTGACCCCAATTTCCTCTCCCAACACCCCACCCCCGAGAGCTTGGTTGTCCAAGCCTCTGCTTCCCCGACCGCCTTCCCTTCCGCACCACCGGATAGGGAATCCAAGAAACTGGATCAGTACGGGAAGAAGATTTTTTCTTCCGCCAGTTCTGCGCTGCGGTCCGTGAACACCGCATGCCTCTTGGGCCGTTATTCCCACTCTCTGTGGGATACGGTGGCGCAAGTGCTACCCCAGTGTCCGGAGGAGGCCCGGACAGCTCTCTCCCAGGCTGTTGCAGAGGGGAGAGACGCAGCTAAGTTCATGATTCGTTGCGGCCTAGACACCGCCGACTCACTGGGCAGATCGATTGCAACGACGGTGGCGGTTCGACGCTACGCCTGGTTGAGGACAACTGGATTTTCGGGGGATGTCCAAAACACACTTATGGACATGCCCTTTGATGGCCGTCGGCTCTTCTGCGACAAAGTGGACGGCGCGTTGGAGCGGTTTAAGGACTCATGGTCTACGGCCAAGTCCTTGGGACTCTCTGCAGTCCGCCCTCCTCCGCCTTCTGCTTTTCGCTCCTTTCGTGGTACCGGAAGTAGCGCCCCGCAGCGTTCGCAACAGAGCCACAGGCCTGCGCAGCAACCATCCCAGCGAGGCCGCGGACGCGGGTTCCGCCGTGGCGGACCAAGGGGCCAGCGGGCGGGTCAGTCCACCTCCACCCCGGCCACCACTGCCTCCAAACCTTCCTAGTCCGAACTTTCAGGCCCATCAAACGCCAGTGGGCGGCAGGCTTCGCCATCACCTCCCCCACTGGCGCACCATCACTTCGGACAGGTGGGTTTTAGAGATAGTCCGGAGGGGCTTCTCCCTCCCCTTCGAGACTACCCCTCCAGCCATGCCACCTCAGTACCACCGCATGTCGGGGGATCACTTGGTGCTTCTTCAGCAGGAAGTTGCGGCCCTCTTGGCCAAAGGGGCCATCGAACGCGTTCCGATGCCAGAAGTAGGTCGTGGTTGCTATTCCCACTACTTTCTGGTACCCAAGAAGGACAAGGGCCTGCGTCCTATCTTAGACCTCCAGAACGTCAACCGCTTCCTCTGCAAAGAGAAGTTCAAGATGCTCACTCTGGCTCAGGTCTTGTCTGCTCTCGATCCACAAGACTGGATGGTAGCGCTAGACTTGCAGGATGCCTATTTCCACATCCCAGTCCTGCAAGCCCACCGGCGTTAACTGCGGTTCACGGTAGGCCACAAGCACTTTCAGTTCACCGTGCACCCTTTTGGCCTTACCAGCGCCCCTCGGGTGTTCACGAAAGTGATGGCAGTGGTCGCAGCTCATCTACGCAGATCAGGGGTTTCAGTCTTCCCCTATCTCGACGACTGGTTGTTGAAGGCGGGCTCGCCCCAGGCAGTCATCTCCCACCTCCAGACTACGGCCGACCTCCTGCACTTGCTGGGGTTCTCCATCAACGTGCCGAAGTCGCACCCGATTCCCTCTCAGATGCTCCTCTTTATCGGAGCGGTTCTGGACACTGCGCAGTTTCGGGTCTGAACAGGACTGGGCTGAGGAGTTGGGGGACGCCATTCGAGCTCTGATTCCGATCTTTCAGCCCTTGTCCCGGGTTTCGGTCTGAGTGACTCTGAGGCTGCTGGGCCTCATGGCCTCCTGCATCCTGCTGATCGATCATGCCAGATGGCATATGCGGGCTCTGCAGTGGGACCTGAAGTTCCAGTGGGCGCAGCATCCGGGGAACCTGTCCGATCACGTCCAGATCTCGGAGGGCACTGCACAACAGTTGCAGTGGTGGCTCACGAACCGGCATTGGGTCGACGGCAGATCCCTCTCCCTTCCCCAACCGGAGCACACAGTAGTGAACGACACGTCCCTCCTGGGATGGGGCTGCCACATGGGAGAGGCAGAGATCAGAGGCCTCTGGTCTCCGGCGGAGTCCAAGCTCCATATCAACCTTCTGGAGCTTCGGGCGATACGGCTAGGCACTGAAGGCATTCCTTCCCTCTGTCAAGGGGAGAGTAGTGCAGGTGTTCACAGACAACACCACCGCCATGTGGTACTGCAACAAACAAGGCGGGGTGGGGTCGTGGACCCTCTGTCAGGAGGCTCTACGTCTCAGGACATGGCTGGAACATCAGGGCATGTCCCTGGTGGTTCAACACCTGGCAGGTTCTCTGAACGCCAGGGCGGACGAACTCAGCCGCAGGTGCATGCTGGATCACGAATGGCGTCTTCACTCGGAGGTGGTGCAAGGTCTCTTTCAGCAGTGGGGAGAGCCTTAGTTAGATCTATTCGCCACCGAAGAGAACGTGCAATGTCATCAGTTCTGCGCGTTGGAATTTCCAAGGCGGCACTCGCTCGGCTACGCTTTTCGTCGCGAGTGGAGTTGTAGTCTGTTGTATGCCTTTCCGTCTATACCACTTCTGCCCAGAGTGCTGATGAAGATCAGGCGCGACCGGGCACAAGTCATCCTTGTGGCCCCGGACTGGGCTCGAAGAGTATGGTATCCCGAGCTACTCAGTATGAGCATCGATCTTCCGATCAGACTGCCTCTTCGGGAGGATCTTCTGTCGCAACAACAGGGAACGGTCCTCCACCCAAACCTGTCCAGCCTCCACCTCTTTGCGTGGAGATTGAGCGGCGGCAGATGATTCCTTTCGACTTGCCTCCTGAAGTTTGTGATGTCACTCTGGCAGCCAGGCGTCCCTCTACTAAAGTGGTATACGCCTGCAGGTGGAACAAGTTTGTGGCATGGTGCACAGCAAAGGCTGTGGATCCCCTTTCTGCCCCTCTTTCTGAAGTACTACTGTTCCTTCTTTCTTTGGCCCAGCAGGGCTTTGCTCTGGACACTATCAAGGACTCTCTTTTCAAGTCCCCTGTTGTAAATAGATTTTTAAAAGGCATTACACACCTTTTTCCTTCTATTCCTTTCGTGATGCCTCAGTGGGACTTGAATTTGGTTCTTACATACTTGATGTGTGCTCCCTTTGAGCCCCTTCACAACTGTCCTCTTCGTCTCTTGACCTTGAAGACTGCGTTCCTGGTGGCCGCTAGGCGAGTGAGTGAGCTCCAGGCTCTTTCTTGTAAGCCTCCTTTCCTATCAGTCCATCCGGACAAGGTTGTGCTTAGGCCCCGTCCTTCCTTTTTGCCAAAAGTGGTTACGGCCTTTCACATTGGGCAGACTATTACCTTGCCCACCTTCTTTCCGCCTCCGCATCCTTCCAGAGAGGAAGAGAGGCTCCACCGTCTAAACCCAAAACGTGCGCTCTCATTTTATCTCAACCGCACGCAACAGTTCCGGGTGGATGACCAACTCTTTGTTGGCTACGTTGGCACCAAGAAAGGTCGGGCGGTACACAAGAGGACTATCTCTCGCTGGGTCGTCTTGTGTATCAAAGCCTGTTACTCTTTGGCTAAAAAAGAACCTCTGGTGGGACTGCGTGCTCATTCCACCAGAGCTACTGTAGCCACTACTGCATTGGGACGTGGTGTCCCCCTGCAAGATATCTGTCAGGCAGCCAAGTGGGCCTCGCTGCACACGTTTACTAAGCATTATTGCCTGGACAGCCAAGTCCGGAAAGGCGGCTTCTTTGGCCGTTCTGTTCTCCGTGACTTTCTGGTGTGATCTTGGTTCGCAGACCCACCACCGGGGTTGGTATTGTTGGGGTATCTATTCTAAAGTAAGGAATCTATCACTATGTGTTTCTTTCAGATGAACAAGTTACTTACCTTCGGTAACGATATATCTGTAAGAAACATTAGTAGTGATAGATTCCTTACCGCCCCACCCATCCTCCCCGTTCTGCAAACTGATTTCTAGGGTTAAGGTCATCCCTTTCAGGGCCCTAGTTTCAATGCACCAGTGGTCAGGATCTTGCATGGCTCTGCGTTCCTGGCGCGGAAAGTCGTGTACAGAACTGACGTCAGCGCGCTTGGGCGTCGTCTAAGTAGCGCCCGCGACGTCATCTCAGCGACCACGACGCCAACGACGGACGCTGAGCTGCACGACGCCACCTACCGACGCGCAGGGGTACTGCTGACGAAAACTTTCCGGATCCAGTCTGACGCCTGGGGATATTCCAAGGTAAGGAATCTATCACTACTAATGTTTCTTACAGATATATCGTTACCGAAGGTAAGTAAGTTGTTCTTATAGGGGTCAACTTGCTTTCTCCTTATAATTTACTGCTTTCCTCTGCTCCTCTTCTCCTGCATCTACCAGGCTTCAGTAAATTGCAGCCATGCATGGTCAGATATCTTTATGTGTATCACAGAAGCTATGCCAACAGTGATTGGGGCCATGTCAGTATATTCTCAACTTCAAGATTTGTGATCCCATTGTCAGGGATGGAGCTCCAGTGTTGATGTCTGAACATATTTAGATTTGCTAATGAAACCATTCCACTTTTTGTTGACAGCATTGGTATAAGCAGAGTTCTAATAATGGGTTATTATTCTCTCTGCAGGACCTTTATCTTTGAAACTCCCCAGACACATACTACATGGTGTCAAGGTTTCAACTTGAGACGCATCATAGTGGCATTGCACAACACCAAACAGGGATGAATAAAGTCACTTATAATGAAAATGGGTTCCCTTACCAACATAAACAAAAAGCCTTTAGGATTTAATTGCTTAAGCAAGAGCAGGACATTTATGTCCAAGATCGACTCCAACAAGTGCAGTAGGTGGTTTTTGTGTCTCATTAATTTTAGCCGATAATTGCATACTTATGCAACAAGATCTCTAAGATTCGACATAAGAATGAGTGTAAGCCTAGGGTTCACACACCCAGTTTTGTCTCATATGGTAGGTGGCTACATGGAGTGGTGAATAGACATTCCTTTCTATAAATGGATCAGACCTCTCAAAGAAGTTCTTCTGAAGGGACAGCTTACAAAAGGCACAATATAAAAAGGTCTAGACCCTCACGTGAATACAGAAATAGACATCAACTTTCTTCAGAAAAGAAGAAAAAGAAGAGGACATAATGTTCAATGGAAGCCTTTACCCGTGCCAATTTAATCAACTGGTTCTGTTTGTGGCTTCATTCTTGTCTGCAGTGCAACTCAATCTGCCCTGATAAGCACCTTACATTACGCCCCGCCAATGGAAGGGAGGTTGATGGATGTCTTGAATTTTGAGACACTGACCACAGACCACTCTATCCTGCCAATTTTGAAAAAGTCTACAGTTCTATACATGAGTTTTTCATCAGCTTTCCAACCTATGTCTCCAAGGGCCACACTAAACCTTAGAAAAGAGTTTCTGGGAGATGCATCTCAGATGATTTAGAGGCATATTAAACAGAAGGTTCCAAGAAAATAATGCAATATGCAGTTTCTACCCCAGATATTTTCTCATTTCATAGACATGCAGGCACTTAACATTTCTCTGAAAATCTTTGCAGCTTTAAAAGAAGGCAACGGAGCGGTGTCTCTGGGTATGCAAAATTAATGTTTCCATATTCGCTTTCTTCCAGTCCACAGGAAATACCTTTGTTATGTAGTAGAGCCCAGAGATTATCAGTGCAAGGTGCTGCCTTTTGGGCTCAGGTGGCTGCAAATCTGCAAGACAGGTGTCCCACTTCCTGAAGTACTAACTCTTTAAGAATGTGTCCCTGGAAGGAGTGCGTGATTCTTTGAATTTAGAAGTGTCCCAACTACACAAAATGCAATTCTCTCTGAACCTCCCCAAGTAGAAACAAGAATTTCATGTTTTAGAGCTAACCAACTTTGGAGAGAGTTCTGGACAGAGTAATCCTGGTACATCTAATCCTAAATCCATGTGTCTCATGGCATCTTTTATATTCTACTGGTTTCTCACGCAAGGCTCTGGATTGAGGTGGTTTCTAGTTTCACCTTCAGCAGCTGAAGTAGGGAATCTATAAAAGGAACAAAAATTGACTTTTCCAGATTGTCAGATATGGCTGGTGACAGATGCATCCTTGACAGGTCCCATGTGAAAGACTTGAATGTTCTGAACCATTAAGGGGACAGCTTTGAAATAATTGAAGGGCTTACTTTTGTTCTGTGTGTCAACACCAAAGGGAAAAAATGAAAATACAACTGCAGTGTTTCTTCTCTAGTTTGTTATCGTTTTCCTGGTAACAAAATCATGCCTGCTTCTGATAGAGACTTCTAACTACAGATTCCTCAACTTAGAATATTCCAGGCATCGGACTGGATCCGGAAAGTCTTGAGCAGTACCTCTGCATGCTGGTAAATAGCGTCAGTGGCTCTGCATCGGCATCGTCGAAAGTGATGTGCTCGATGCCTATATAGGCGCCACCTGGGCGTTCTGACATTAGTTCCTTTCTTTCCACGCCAACAGCGTGGATCTGAAGAACTACCTCAGTCGTGTTTTGGCCACCTTTTTGAGTTATTGCACCCATTGTGCTAGGGATATGTACCCCAACAAACCTCTACGGGTTTTACACCTTGTGGGTTATGTCACAGACAGATGTCTGTTTCTGATCCCTACTTGGTTTTGTCTGTGGGGTCGGACCACGACTTCAGGGTCTTCGCCAACTGTTGGTTGATGCTCCCGATGGCGATCTGGTAGGGCGCCATAAAGCTCTTTGGCGTGCCGCACAAGACGTCACTGCTTCATTCCCGAGGAGGATCTCCGGTCCAGTCAGAGAGTCAGTCTTGCAATTGGTCGTCTTCCAAATCTAAGTGATCGTCATCGAAGTCGGGCAAGTCCAAGAAACACAGAAAAGAATATGTTGAAGCATCTTTGACACTCCCCTCTTGACTTCGTGCTTCTAGGCACTGCTTCTACACTCCTCCCTCAGAGCCAGAGACCAGGTACGCTTCGTACTTCCCTGAATTCCCTGGAGCCGGAACAACCTCTGCTCAACTTAAAGAGTTGTATCAGGCCATGTACTCCATCGTTGAGTCACTGACTCCCTCTGGTGCGCCTTCGGGCCCCATGGTGCCAAGAGGGGCCCCAGCTGTGATACCCCGGACAGTCCCCTCCTGATGCCAGCTGTGATGGGGCCCCTCGACTTCAGTGCCACAGACTGGACCTCGTCAACCATCTGGTTGAGACATGCTGCCTTTGTCGCTTGACACACCAGAATTGGATTTCGGGGGTGGTGATGATGACTGCTACCAGTTCCATGACCCATCTGATGAACCGGCCCACTGTTACAATGAGGACTATTGGTATAAGGAGCTGGGAGATGCTACTGGACTGGACACGTCTCCAGATTCTAGACTGGTCTCACCTCCAGGACCTTCTATGAAGGAAGGCACATACATCTCCTTGGTGTTGAGGAGGGCAGCAGAGGTCCTTGATCTGCAGCTTTCTTCCATCCTGGTCAAGACAAACATCTGGAAAGAGGTGCTTCAACCAGGGCTATCCTCTGTGGAACCCCTACTTCCCTTCTTTTAAGCCCTCAATGACATCCTCCTGGGGCCTTGGGCCAAGCCCTGCACAGGTGTTCCAGTGCACAGGATGATTGCCCGTCACCACCGCCCTGCTCCTGGGTACCCAGCTTTCCTCTCCCAGCACTCGACCCCGGAGAGCCTGGTGGTGCAGGTCTCGGCTACCAAAATTAATCCCAGTGCATCCCTACCACCCCTCCGGACAGGGAATCCCAAGAAGCTAGACACATTTGAGAAGAAGATTTTCTTATCCACCAGCCTAGCACTGTGGTCGGTATACTCAGGTGCCTCTTGGGCCGGTACACCCACACCTTGTGGGTCATGGTTGCGCAAGTGCTGCCCATGGTCTCGGAGGAGGCCCGAGCCATTCTGAACCCGGCCATTCTTGATGGCCTGGGCGCAGCAAAGTTCACCATCCAGTGAGTTGGACACCACTGACTCTCTAGGCAGGGCCATCGCCTCCACAGTGGCCCTTTGCCGCCATGGCTGGTTGAGATCATCTGGCTTCTCAGGGGATGTCCAGTCATCATTGATGACCCTTCAGTAGCCCCTGCCTGTTCATTGGTAAGGCAGATAGAGCTCATGAGCGCTTTAAAGAGATTCGGGTCACGGCCAGGTCATTGGGATCCTTCCTGGAACTGCTCCAAACACACTCCTCCTTTCGTCCCTTCTGTGGCTACAGTAGGGGTTCTCAGTTGCATCCTCAATACCAGTCATTACCCCCAAGGTCATCAGGCTTCCCAGCCTTTTCGTGCTGCAGTTCCCACAGAGGATGTACGACTCAAAGCCAGCATACTGTCCAGTCCACTGCCTCTCTGGCTGTCGCACCCTCCAAGCCTCTTTAGCATGCCTTCAATACAGCACAGTCATTCTGTTGGCGGCAGAATCAGGCACCACCGGCCCAAATTGTGAGTTCTAATATCAGACCGGTGGGTGCTTCAGGTTGTCCAGCGGGATGACACACCTTTCAATTTCTGGAAACCCCACCACCTTTGCCACCTGTTTCAGATGAGCTGACTACTGACGGAGTGCCACCTCTCCTTGCTACGTCAGGCAGTGCAGGCTCTTTTGCCCAAAGGAGCCATCAAGAGGGTACCTGCATCATATGTAGGCTGTGGTTGCTATTTCCGCTACTTTCTCCTGCCGAAAAAGGATGGAGGCCTCCTTTCTATACTAGATGTTTGCCCTCTTAAGGCCTGCCCACTAAAGGAGACTGGATGGTATCACTGGACCTCCAGGATACATATTTCCGTATCCCCTTCCTTCATGCCCACAGGTGTTACATGCAGTTCACGGTGGGACAGAAGCATTTCCAGTTCGCTGTGCTCCTCTTTAGTCTCACCAGTGCCCCTCAGGTGTAATTGTAATTGAAGTGGTTGCAACACCTTTCTGGAGGTCAGGGATCCCATGCTTCCCCTACCCTGACGGCTGACTGCTGTAGGCGGACTCTCCCCAGGCAGTCGTCACCCACCTCCAGGCTACGGCAAACCTCCTGCACTTGCTGGGGTTAACTATCAACATGGCGAAATCACACCTCACTCCTTCTCAGACGCTCCCTTTCATCGGAGCCATTCTTGACACAGTGCATTTCCATGCTTATCCTCCAGAGTTGAGAGTCTGGGATATCTGAAAGAGACACGTTAGTGACAGATTCCTTACCTTAGAATATCAGGCTGGATCCGGAAAGTTTTGCGTAGCAGTACCCTTGCGCGTTGGTAGGCGGCGTCGTGCGGCTCCGCGTCCGTCGTCGGCGTCGTGATCGCCGGGATGACGTCGCGGGCAGTACTTAGGCGCCGTCCCTGCGCGCTGAAGTCAGTTCTTCTTTTTCCGCGCCAGCAAGCGCAGATCCGGGAAGAGCAGTGCCCTGGTCATTTTTGACCATTCTTTTTGGTGAATTTTTCACTGTTTTTCCATACTTAAAGGTGTCGTAGGGATGCCCGGCTTCAAGCGATGCGGCGCCTGTGCGCGGACGATGTCCGTCACCGACCCGCATTGGGAGTGTCTCTTCTGCCTCGGCCGAGGCCACGACACCGAAGTCTTGTCCCGAATGCCAGGCCCTCAACCCGAAAGCTTTGCGAGAGCGGTCTCGAAAGCTCCTCGAGGCCCGGCATTCGGCTCCACGGAGGCCCCGGTCGCGTGAGAGGTCCAGGGGTCGCTCGCGGAGTGCACACCGGTCGTCGGCGTCGAAGTCTTCTTCGTCCGGTAAGTCTAAGCACAAGAAGTCCAAGAAGCATCGTCGCTCCCGGACTTCGCCTCGCCGGTCTCGCGACTCGGCTGAGGCCCCTCCCGGCACCGTCCCCGCCCCGCGGCCCCGGACTTGCCTGTGGAGTCGCCCCCGCCATACCCGCCCTTCCCGGGTTCGGGGCGGATCCGGCCAAGGTACAGGAGTTCCTGTCGGCCATGGCCCGCCTCTTCGGGCCTTCAGGCCCCTCCGGTGCGCCGTCGGGCCCCGCGGGCCCTGATGGGGTTGCTCCGGCGTCGCCGACGGCTCCGGCCCCGGCGTCGCCCGTGCCTCCAGCCTCGATTCCGGCTTCGGCCCCGGCCTCGATCCCGGCTCCACAACCCCCATCGACGCCGGTCGACCTCACGACACCTCCGCCGGCGCCGATGTCTCCGGTGCCATTCTCGACGCCGCCCTGGGCTCCGGGCGGCGTCGTCCCCAGTTCCTTCCGGCTCCGGACATGGACCCGGAGCGACGTCGCTCGACGCCGGCTCCGGCGCCGATGGGACCTTGGGTCCCAACTGTCCCTCCTCCTCCTTATTTTGAACCTGAGGAGGACCAGTTGGACTGGGAGGGGTCTGATGACCCTCTGACGCGCAACTGTCAGTATGATGAGGACTGGACAGAGAGTCTAGGGGAGGCCAGTGGTCTGGATACTTCCCCTGACACTGGCATGCTGTCTCCTCCCGTGGCTACGGAGGAGGGGGCCAATTTTGGTACGGTGTTGCGTGAGGGCAGCTGGGGCCTTACGTCTCCAGCTCCCTACTTTGACGGTCAAGCCTAACATCTTGACAGAGGTGCCTCAGCCGGCAGCCTCTCTGCGGAGACTGTGCTGCCGCTTAACGACGCCCTCACTGACGTTCTTTTGGGCGCCTGGTCCAAGCCCAACACAGGGGCTCCTGTGGATCGGAACGTGTCACGACGCCATCGCCCTGCTCCGGGCGACCTCCTGTTTCTTTCTGTCCACCCCACTCCTGAGAGCTTGGTTGTCCAAGCCTCCGCTTCCCAAACCGCCTTCCTACCGCTCCTCCGGATAGGGAATCCAAACGCCTGGATCAGTTTGGGAAGAAAGGTTTTTCTTCCTCCAGTGCTGGCTTGCGGTCCGTTAACACCGCTTGTCTTTTGGGCCGATATACCCACTCCCTGTGGGATTCGGTGGCGGATGTTTTGCCCCAGTGCCCTGAGGAGGTCCAGGCACTGCTTTCCCGCGCCATTGCGGAAGGAAGGGATGCGGCCAAATACACTATCCGTTGTGGCCTTGACACCGCCGACTCGCTGGGCAGGTCTATTGCAACGACGATGGCGCTCCGACGCCACGCCTGGCTGAGAACCACTGGTTTTTCAGGGGATGTCCAGAATACTCTCATGGACATGCCCTTTGATGGAGTCGGTCTTTTTGGGTCCAAAGCAGACCATGCGTTGGAGCGCTTTAGGACTCACGGGCTACTGCCAAGTCCCTGGGCCTTTCTGCTACACGCCCTCCGCTGACTTCTGCTTTTCGCCCCTATCGTGGCCACGGTAGGGCGCCCCTTCACGTCAGCAGCCCAGCCACCGGCCCGCGCAGCAGGCGTCTTCGCGTGGCCGAGGACGTGGATTCCGCCGTGGCGGATCGGGCAACCAGCGTGCGGGTCAGGCCACCACCTCCAACCCGTCCGCGGCCTCCAGCCCTCCTAGTCCCTCCTTTCAGGTGCACGGCACGCCAGTAGGGGGCAGGGTCCGCCATCACCTTCCCCACTGGCGCACCATCACCTCGGACAGGTGGGTCTTGGACATTGTCCGAAGGGCTACTCCCTCCCCTTCGAGACCACCCCCCAGCCATGCCACCTCAATTCCACCGCATGTCAGGGGATCACTTGGTGCTTCTACAGAAGGAAGTCACGGCCCTCTTGACCAAGAGGGCCATCGAGCATGTTCCGACCCCAGAAGTAGGGCGTGGTTGCTACTCCCACTACTTTCTGGTGCCCAAAAAGGACAAGGAGGACATGCGTCCTATCTTGGACCTCCGGAACGCCAATCGCTTCCTCCGGAAGGAGAAGTTCAAGATGCTCACCCTAGCTCAGGTCTTGACTGCCCTCGACCCTGGAGACTGGTTGGTAGCGTTGGACTTGCAGGACGCGTATTTCCACATCCTCGTCCTGCCGGCCCACCGGCGTTACCTTCGGTTCACGGTAGGCCCCGAGCATTTTCAGTTCACCGTGCTCCCCTTTGGCCTTACCAGTGCCCCTCGGGTGTTCACGAAAGTGATGGCGGTGGTCGCAGCTCATCTGCGCCGGGCAGGGGTTTCAGTCTTCCCCTACCTCGACGACTGGCTGCTGAAGGCGGGCTCGTCCCAGGCAGTCGTCTCCCACCTCCAGACTACGGCCGAACTCCTGCACTCGCTGGGGTTCTCCATCAATGTGCCGAAGTCGCATCTGATTCCTTCTCCACAGCTCCTTTTCATCGGAGCAGTTCTGGACACGACGCAGTTTCGGGCCTATCCTCCCGAACGGCGAGTCCGGGATATTCAGGCTATGATTCCGATCTTTCGGCCTTTATCCTGGGTTTCGGTACGGATGACCCTGAGGCTGCTGGGCCTCATGGCCTCCTGCATCCTGCTGGTCAATCATGCCAGATGGCATATGCGGGCTCTGCAGTGGGACCTGAAGTTCCAGTGGGCGCAGCACCAGGGCAACCTGTCCGATCACGTCCAGATCTCGGAGGGGACTGCAAAACAGTTGCAGTGGTGGCTCTCGAACCGGCAATGGGTCATGGGCAGATCCCTCTCCCTTCCCCAGCCGGAGCACACAGTTGTGACGGACGCGTCCCTTCTGGGATGGGGCGGTCACATGGGAGAGGCGGAGATCAGAGGCCTCTGGTCTCCGGCGGAGTCCCGGCTCCATATCAACCTTCTGGAGCTCCGGGCGATCCGGCTTGCACTCAAGGCATTCCTTCCCTCTGTCAAAGGGAAGGTAGTGCAGGTGTTCACAGACAACACCACCGCCATGTGGTACTGCAACAAACAGGGCGGGGTGGGGTCTTGGACCCTTTGTCAGGAGGCTCTGCGCCTCTGGACATGGCTGGAACATCAGGGCATGTTCCTGATGGTTCAACACCTGGCAGGTTCCCTGAACGCCAGGGCGGACGAACTCAGCCGCAGGTGCATGATGGATCACGAATGGCGTCTTCACTCGGAAGTGGCGCAAGGACTCTTTCTACAGTGGGGAGAGCCTTGGTTAGATCTATTCGCCACCGAAGAGAACGTGCAATGTCATCAGTTCTGCGCGTTGGAATTTCCAAGGCGGCACTCGCTCGGCGACGCTTTTCGTCGCGAGTGGAGTTGCGGTCTGTTGTACGCCTTTCCGCCTATACCACTTCTACCCAGAGTGTTGAAGAAGATTCGGCACGACCGGGCCCAAGTCATTCTTGTGGCTCCGGACTGGGCTCGAAGAGTTTGGTATCCCGAGCTACTCAATATGAGCATAGATCCCCCGATCCGTCTGCCTCTTCGGGAGGATCTTCTGTCGCAGCAGCAGGGGGACGGTCCTCCACCCGAACCTGTCCAGTCTACACCTGCTTGCGTGGAGATTGAGCGGCGGCAGTTGATTCCTTTCGACTTGCCTCCCGAAGTTTGTGATGTGATTCTGGCAGCCAGGCGTCCCTCCACTAAGGTGGTATACGCCTGCAGGTGGAACAAATTTGTGGCATGGTGCACAGCAAAGGCTGTGGATCCCCTTTCTGCCCCTCTTTCTGAGGTCCTTCTGTTCCTTCTCTCTTGGCCCCAACAGGGTTCTGCCCTGGGTACCATCAAGGGTTATCTTTGTGCTATCTCGGCCTTCCTCAGGCTCCCTGATCAGCCCTCCCTTTTCAAGTCCCCTGTTGTTAACAGGTTCTTAAAAGGCATTACTCACCTCTTCCCTCCTGTTCCGTTTGTAATGCCTCAGTGGGACTTGAACTTGGTTCTTACCTTTTAATGTGCGCTCCCTTTGAGCCTCCTGCATAACTGTCCTCTTCGTCTTCTGACTCTGAAGACAGCCTTTCTGGTGGCCATCACCTCCGCTCGGCGGGTGACTGAGCTCCAGGCTCTATCTTGCAAACCTCCCTTTCTGTCTGTTCATCCAGACAAGGTTGTTCTTCGGACGCGTCCGTCCTTCTTGCCAAAGGTGGTTACTGCTTTCCACATTGGGCAGACCATCACTTTTGCCCACCTTCTTTCCGCCTCCGCATCCTTCCAGAGAGGAAGAGAGGCTCCACCGTCTGGACCCAAAACGTGCGTCTCCTTCTATATCGACCGCACAAAACACTTCCGGGTGGATGACCAGCTCTTTGTTGGCTACGTGGGCGCCTAAAAAGGTCGGGCGGTGCACAAGAGGACCATTTCCCGCTGGGTTACCTTGTGCATCAAAACCTGCTATTCTTTGGCCAAGAAGGAGCCTCCTGTTGGGCTGCGTGCCCATTCCACCAGGGCGACGGCTGCTACCACGGCCTTAGGCCGCGGTGTTCCGCTGCCGGTTATCTGTCCGGCAGCTACGTGGGCCTCGCTGCACACGTTTACAAAGCATTACTGCCTTGACAGTCAGGTCCGGAGGGACGGCTTCTTTGGCCGTTCTGTCCTCCAGGACTTCCTTGTCTGATCTTTGTTCGCAGACCCACCACCGGGGTTGGTATTGCTGGGGTATCTATTCTAAGGTAAGGAATCTGTCACTAACGTGTCTCTTTCAGATGCACAAGTTACTAACTTGTGTAACGATATATCTGTAAGAGACAGTAGTTAGTGACAGATTCCTTACCGCCCACCCATCCTCCCCGTTCTGCGAGACTGATTTCTAGGGTTAAGGAGATCCCTTTCAGGGCCCTAGTATTTTTCAGACACCTGTGTCAGCTTCTTGCATGGCTCTGCGTTCCTGGCGCGGAAAGTCGTGTACAGAACTGACGTCAGCGCGCAGGGCGGCGCCTAAGTACTGCCCGCGACGTCATCCCGGCGATCACGACGCCGACGACGGACGCGGAGCCGCACGACGCCGCCTACCAACGCGCAAGGGTACTGCTACGCAAAACTTTCCGGATCCAGCCTGATATTCTAAGGTAAGGAATCTGTCACTAACTACTGTCTCTTACAGATATATAGTTACACAAGTTAGTAACTTGTGCATTTGGCTATGATCCAGATGTTTCAGCAGTAGTCTTGGATATCTGAAAGAGACACTTTAGTGACAGATTCCTTACCTCAGAATATCCCCAGGCGTCAGGCTGGATCCGGAAAGTTTTTGCGTAGCAGTACCCTTGCGCGTCGGTAGGCGGCGTCGTGCGGCTCTGCGTCCGTCGTCGGCGTCGGGATCGCCGGGATGACGTCGCGGGCAGTACTTAGACGCCGCCCCTGCGCGCTGACGTCAGTTCTTTCTTTTTCCGCGCCAGTAAGCGCAGATCCGGGAAGAGCAGTGCCCTAGTCATTTTTTGACTAACTTTTTGGTGATTTTTCACTGTTTTCTTCGAGTCATCTCGGCTCCACGGTGTCGGTAGGGATGCCCGGCTTCAAGCCATGCGACGCCTGTGGTCGAATGATGTCGATCACAGACCCGCACTTAGAGTGTCTCTACTGTCTCGGCCGCGACCACGACACGAAGTCGTGTTCCGACTGCCGGGCCTTGCACCCGAAGGCTTTGCGAGAGCGGTCTCGAAAGCTCCTCGAGGTCCGGCAGTCGGGTCCGCGCCGCACCAAGCCCCGGTCCACGCGAGAGGTCGAGGGGCCGGTCGCTGAGTCCTCGCCGGTCATCGGAGTCCAAGTCTTCGCACTCCTCGGTAAGTCGAAGCACAAAAAGTCTAAGAAGCACCATCGCTCTAAGACTTCGCCTCGCGGTCTCGCGACTCGGCTGAGGCCACTGTCGGCACCGTCCCCGCGGCTCCGGATGTGCCTGTGGAGCTGCCCCCGCATTACCCGTCCTTCCCGGGTTCGGGGGCGACTCCGGCCGAGATACAGGAATTCCTGTCGGCCATGGCCCGCCTCTTCGGGCCTCAAGGCCCCTCCGGTGCGCCTTCGGGCCCCACGGGCCCTAATGGGATTGCCCCGGCGCCGCCGACGACTCCGGTCCCGGCGCCGCCTGTCCCACCAGCCTCGCTTCCGGCCCGGCCTCGATCCCGGCCCCGGTGGTACCGCAACCCCCATCGACGCCGGTTGACCTAACCACGCCTCCGCCAACGTCGATGTCCCCGGTGCCGTTCCTGACGCCGCCCGGTCGTTCCTCAGTTATCTCCGAATCCGGACGCGGCGTCGGACCGACGCCGGCTCCGGCGCCAATGAGACCTTGGGTCCCGGACGTCCCTCCTCCTCCTTATTTTCAACCGGAGGAGGACCAGGAGAGCTGGGTGGGGTCGGATGACCCTCTCACACAGCAGTGTGACTATGATCAGGACTGGGCAGAGGAACTTGGGGATGCCAGTGGTCTGGACACTTCCCCTGACAATGGCATGCTGTCTCCTCCTTCCGTGGCTACGGAGGAGGGAGCAAATTTCGCAACGGTGTTACGTAGAGCAGCTGGAGCCTTACACCTCCAATTGCCTACAGTGGCTATCTGAAAGAGACACGTTAGTGACAGATTCCTTACCTTAGAATATCCCCAGGCGTCAGGCTGGATCCGGAAAGTTTTTGCGTAGCAGTACCCTTGCGCGTCGGTAGGCGGCGTCGTGCGGCTCCGCGTCCGTCGTCGGCGTCGTGATCGCCGGGATGACGTCGCGGGCAGTACTCAGACGCCGCCCCTGCGCGCTGGCGTCAGTTCTTCTTTTTCCGCGCCAGCAAGCGCAGATCCGGGAAGAGCAGTGCCCTAGTCATTTTTTGACTAACTTTTTTGGTGAATTTTTCACTGTTTTCTCGAATCGACTTCAAGGTGTCGTAGGGATGCCCGGTTTTAAACGTTGCGGTGCCTGTGCTCGGATGATGTCCATCACAGACCCGCATCGGGAGTGTCTCTTCTGCTCGGCCGAGGCCACGACACGGAGTCGTGTTCCGACTGCCGGGCCCTCAACCCGAAAGCTTTGCGAGAGCGGTCGCGAAAGCTCCTCGAGGCCCGGCATTCTGCTCCGCGCAAGCCCCGGTCGCGTGAGAGGTCCAGGGGTCGATCGCGGAGTCCTCACCGGTCGTCGGCATCGAAGTCTTCTTCGTCCGGTAAGTCCAAGCACAAAAAGTCCAAAAAGCATCGTCGCTCTAGGACTTCGCCTCGCCGGTCTCGCGACTCGGCTGAGGCCCCTCCCGGTACCGTCCCCGGCCATGCCTGTGGAGTCGACCCCGCAATACCCGTCCTTCCCGGGTTCGGGGGCGGATCCGGCCCAGATACAGGAATTCCTGTCGGCCATGGCCCGCCTCTTCGGGCCTCAGGGTCCCTCCGGTGCGCCTTCGGGCCCCGCGGGCTCTGATGGGGTTGCTCCGGCGTCGCCGGCGGCTCGGCGTCGCCCGTGCCTCCAGCCTCGATCCCGGTTCCGGGCCCGGCCTCGATCCCGGCTCCGCAACCCCCATCGACGCCGGTCGACCTAACGACACCTCCGCCGGCGCCGATGTCTCCGGTGCCGTTCTCGACGCCGCCTGGGGCTCGGGCGGCGTCGTCCCCAGTTCCTTCCGGCTCCGGACATGGACCCGGACCGACGTCGCTCGACGCCGGTTCCGGCGCCGATGGGACCTTGGGTCCCAAATGTCCCTCCTCCTCCTTATTTTGAACCAGAGGAGGACCAGGAGGACTGGGAGGGTCTGATGACCCTCTGGCACAACAGTGTCAGTACGATGAGGACTGGACAGAGGGTCTAGGGGATGCCAGTGGTCTGGATACTTCCCCTGACACTGGCATGCTGTCTCCTCCCATGGCTACGGAGGAGGAGCCAATTTTGCAACGGTGTTGCGTAGGGCGGCTGGGGCCTTACGTCTCCAACTCCCTACTGTGGCGGTCAAGACTAATATCTTGACAGAGGGTGCTTCAGCCGGCAGCCTCCTCTACGGAGACTGTGCTGCCGTTTAACGATGCCCTCACTGACGTTCTTTTGGGCGCCTGGTCCAAGCCCAACACAGGGGCTCCTGTGGATAGGAACGTGTCCCGACGCCATCGCCCAGCTCCGGGCGACCCCCTGTTTCTCTCTGTCCACCCCACTCCTGAGAGCTTGGTTGTCCAAGCCTCCGCTTCCCAAACCGCCTTCCCTACCGCCCCTCCGGATAGGGAATCCAAACGCCTGGATCAATTTGGGAAGAAGGGTTTTTCTTCCTCCAGTGCTGGCTTGCGGTCCATCAACACCGCTTGTCTTTTGGGCCGATATACCCACTCCTTGTGGGATTCGGTGGCGACTGTTTTGCCCCAGTGTTCTGAGGAGGTCCAGACACTGCTTTCCCGTGCCATTGCGGAACGAAGGGATGCGGCAAAGTACACCATCCGTTGTGGCCTTGATACCGCCGACTCGCTGGGCAGATCGCTTGCAACGACGGAGGCGCTGCGACGCCACGCCTGGCTGAGAACCACTGGTTTTTCAGGGGATGTCCAGAATACTCTCATGGACATGCCCTTTGATGGAGTCGGTCTTTTTGGGTCCAAAGCAGACCATGCGTTGGAGCGCTTTAAGGACTCACGGGCTACTGCCAAGTCCCTGGGCCTTTCTGCTACACGCCCTCCGCTGACTTCTGCTTTTCGCCCCTATCGTGGCCACGGAAGGGCGCCCCGTCACGTCAGCAGCCCAGCCACCGGCCCGCGCAGCAGGCGTCTTCGCGTGGCCGAGGACGTGGATTCCGCCGTGGCGGATCGGGCAACCAGCGTGCGGGTCAGGCCACCACCTCCAACCCGTCCGCGGCCTCCAAGCCCTCCTAGTCCCTCCTTTCAGGTGCACAGCACGCCAGTAGGGGGCAGGGTCCGCCATCACCTTCCCCACTGGCGTACCATCACCTCGGACAGGTGGGTCTTGGACATTGTCCGAAGGGGCTACTCCCTCCCCTTCGAGGCCACCCCCCCAGCCATGCCACCTCCATTCCACCGCATGTCAGGGGATCACTTGGTACTTCTGCAGAAGAAAGTCACGGCCCTCTTGACCAAGAGGGCCATCGAGCGTGTTCCGACCCCAGAAGTAGGGCGTGGTTGTTACTCCCACTACTTTCTGGTGCCCAAAAAGGACAAGGAGGACATGCGTCCTATCTTGGACCTCCGGAACGTCAATCGCTTCCTCCGGAAGGAGAAGTTCAAGATGCTCACCCTAGCTCAGGTCTTGACTGCCCTCGACCCTGGAGACTGGTTGGTAGCGTTGGACTTGCAGGACGCATATTTCCACATCCCCGTCCTGCCGGCCCACCGGCGTTACCTTGCAGTGGTGGCTCTCGAACCGGCAATGGGTCATGGGCAGATCCCTCTCCCTTCCCCAGCCAGAGCACACAGTTGTGACGGACGCGTCCCTTCTGGGATGGGGCGGAGATCAGAGGCCTCTGGTCTCTGTCGGAGTCCCGGCTCCATATCAACGTTCTGGAGCTCCGGGCGATCCGACTTGCACTCAAGGCATTCCTTCCCTCTGTCAAAGGGAAGGTAGTGCAGGTGTTCACAGACAACACCACCGCCATGTGGTACTGCAACAAACAAGGCGGGGTGGGGTCGTGGATCCTTTGTCAGGAGGCTCTGCGCCTCTGGACATGGCTGGAACATCAGGGCATGTTCCTGATGGTTCAACACCTGGCAGGTTCCCTGAACGCCAGGGCGGACGAACTCAGCCGCAGGTGCATGATGGATCACGAATGGCGTCTTCACTTGGAAGTGGCGCAAGGACTCTTTCTACAGTGGGGATAGCCTTGGTTAGATCTATTCGCCACCGAAGAGAACGCGCAATGTCATCAGTTCTGCGCGTTGGAATTTCCAAGGCGGCACTCGCTCGGCGACACTTTTCGTCACGAGTGGAGTTGCGGTCTATTGTACGCCTTTCCGCCTATACCACTTCTACCCAGAGTGTTGAAGAAGATTCGGCACGACCGGGCCCAAGTCATTCTTGTGGCTCCGGACTGGGCTCGAAGAGTTTGGTATCCCGAGCTACTCAATATGAGCGTAGATCCCCGATCCGTCTGCCTCTTCGGGAGGATCTTCTGTCGCAGCAGCAGGGACGGTCCTCCACCCGAACCTGTCCAGTCTACACCTGCTTGCGTGGAGATTGAGCGGCGGCAGTTGATTCCTTTCGACTTGCCTCCCGAAGTTTGTGATGTGATTCTGGCAGCCAGGCGTCCCTCCACTAAGGTGGTATACGCCTGCAGGTGGAACAAATTTGTGGCATGGTGCACAGCAAAGGCTGTGAATCCCCTTTCTGCCCCTCTTCTGCAGGGTCCTTCTGTTCCTTCTTTCTCTGGCCCAACAGGGTTCTGCCCTGGGTACCATCAAGGGTTATCTTTGTGCTATCTCGGCCTTCCTCAGGCTCCCTGATCAGCCCTCCCTTTTCAAGTCCCCTGTTGTTAACAGGTTCTTAAAGAGCATTACTCACCTCTTCCCTCCTGTTCCGTTTGTGATGCCTCAGTGGGACTTGAACTTGGTTCTTACCTTTTAATGTGCGCTCCCTTTGAGCCTCTACATAACTGTCCTCTTCGTCTTCTGACTCTGAAGACAGCCTTTCTGGTGGCCATCACCTCCGCTCGGCGGGTGAGTGAGCTCCAGGCTCTATCTTGCAAACCTCCCTTTCTGTCTGTTCATCCAGACAAGGTTGTTCTTCGGACGCGTCCGTCCTTCTTGCCAAAGGTGGTTACTGCTTTCCACATTGGGCAGACCATCACTTTGCCCACCTTATTTCCGCCTCCTTCCAGAGAGGAAGAGAGGCTCCACCGTCTGGACCCAAAACGTGCGCTCTCCTTCTATATCGACCGCACAAAACACTTCCGGGTGGATGACCAGCTCTTTGTTGGCTACGTGGGCGCCAAAAAAGGTCGGGCGGTGCACAATAGGACCATCTCCCGCTGGGTTACTTTGTGCATCAAGACCTGCTATTCTTTGGCTAAGAAGGAGCCTCCTGTTGGGCTGCGTGCCCATTCCACCAGGGCAACGGCTGCTACCACGGCCTTGGGCCGCTGTGTTCCGCTGCCGGTTATCTGTCAGGCAGCTACGTGGGCCTCGCTGCACACGTTTACAAAGCATTACTGCCTTGACAGTCAGGTCCGGAGGGACGGCTTCTTTGGCCGTTCTGTCCTCCAGGACTTCCTTGTCTGATCTTTGTTCGCAGACCCACCACCGGGGTTGGTATTGCTGGAGTATCTATTCTAAGGTAAGGAATCTGTCACTAACGTGTCTCTTTCAGATGCACAAGTTACTAACTTGTGTAACGATATATCTGTAAGAGACAGTAGTTAGTGACAGATTCCTACACCCCACCCATCCTCCCCGTTCTGCGAACTGATTTCTAGGGTTAAGGACATCCCTTTCAGGGCCCTAGTATTTTTCAGTCACCTATGTCAGCTTCTTGCATGGCTCTGCGTTCCTGGCGCGGAAAGTCGTGTACAGAACTGACATCAGCGCGCAGGGCGGCGCCTAAGTACTGCCCGCGACGTCATCCCGGCGATCACGACGCCGACGACGGACGCGGAGCCGCACGACGCCCGCCTACCGACGCGCAAGGGTACTGCTACGCAAAACATTCCGGATCCAGCCTGACGCCTGGGGATATTCTAAGGTAAGGAATCTGTCACTAACTACTGTCTCTTACAGATATATCGTTACACAAGTTAGTAACTTGTGCGTCAGGACTAACCTCCTGACGGAAGTGCTTCAGCCGGCAGCTACCTCCTCGGAGCCATTGCTGCGGTTTAATGATGCACTTTCCGACGTTCTTTTGGGCACCTGGTCCAAGCCCGCCACAGGGGCTCCTGTGGATAGGAACGTGGCCCGACGCCATCGCCCTGCTCCGGGCGACCCCTTGTTTCTCTCTCAACATCCCACCCCGAGAGCTTGGTTGTCCAAGCCTCTGCCTCCCAAACCGCCTTCCCTACCGCCCCTCCGGATATGGAATCCAAACGCCTGGATCAATTTGGGAAGAAGGCCTTTTCTTCCTCCAGTGCTGGTTTGCGGTCCGTCAACACCGCTTGCCTTTTGGGCCGATACTCCCACTCTCTGTGGGATTCGGTGGCGCTCGTTTTGCCCCAGTGTCCTGAGGAGGTCCAGACACTGCTTTCCCGCGCCATTGGGGAAGGAAGGGATGCGGCAAAGTACACCATCCGTTGTGGCCTTGATACCGCCGACTCGCTGGGCAGATCGCTTGCAACGACAGTGGCGCTGCGTCGCCACGCCTGGCTGAGGACAACTGGTTTCTCGGGTGATGTCCAAAACACACTCATGGACATGCCCTTTGATGGAGTCGGTCTTTTGGGTACCAAGCAGACCATGCGCTGGAGCGTTTTAAGGACTCACGGGCTACTGCCAAGTCCCTGGGCCTTTCTGCTGTGCGCCCTCCGCTAACCTCTGCTTTTCGCCCCTTTCGTGGCCACGGAAGGGGCGCCCAATCACGTCCGCTGCCCAGCCACCGGCCCGCGCAGCAGCGTCTTCGCGTGGCCGAGGACGTGGCTCCCGCCGTGGCGGGTATGGCAACCAGCGTGCGGGTCAGGCCACCAACCCCGCCCCGTCCGCGGCCTCCAAGGCCTCCTAGTCCTTCCTTTCAGGTGCACAGCACGCCAGTAGGGGGCAGGGTCCGCCATCACCTTCACCACTGGCGTGCCATCACCTCGGACAGGTGGGTCTTGGACATTGTCCCGAAGGGGCTACTCCCTCCCCTTGAGACCACCCCCCAGCTCATGCCACCTCAATTCCACCGCAAGTCAGGGGATCACTTGGTGCTTCTGCAGAAGGAAGTCACTGCCCTCTTGGCCAAGAGGGCCATCGAGCATGTTCCGACCCCAGAAGTAGGACGTGGTTGCTACTCCCACTACTTTCTGGTGCCCAAGAAGGACAAGGAGGACATGCGTCCTATCTTGGACCTCCGGAACGTCAATCGCTTCCTCCGGAAGGAGAAGTTCAAGATGCTCACCCTAGCTCAGGTCTTGACTGCCCTCGACCCTGGAGACTGGTTGGTAGCGTTGGACTTACAGGACGCTTATTTCCACATCCCCGTCCTGCCGGCGTTACCTGCGGTTCACGGTAGGCCTCGAGCATTTTCAGTTCACCGTGCTCCCCTTTGGCCTTACCAGTGCCCCTCGGGTGTTCACGAAAGTGATGGCGGTGGTCGCAGCTCATCTGCGCCGGGCAGGGATTCCAGTCTTCCCCTACCTCGACGACTGGCTGCTGAAGGCGGGCTCGTCCCAGGCAGTCGTCTCCCACCTCCAGACTACGGCCGAACTCCTGCACTCGCTGGGGTTCTCCATCAATGTTCGAAGTCGCATCTGATTCCTTCTCCACAGCTCCTTTTCATCGGAGCAGTTCTGGACACGACGCAGTTTCGGGCCTATCCTCCCGAACGGCGAGTCCGGGATATTCAGGCTATGATTCCGATCTTTCAGCCTCTATCCTGGGTTTCGGTACGGATGACCCTGAGGCTGCTGGGCCTCATGGCCTCCTGCATCCTGCTGGTCGATCATGCCAGATGGCATATGCGGGCTCTGCAGTGGGACCTGAAGTTCCAGTGGGCGCAGCACCAGGGCAACCTGTCCGATCACGTCCAGATCTCGGAGGGGACTGCAAAACAGTTGCAGTGGTGGCTCTCGAACCGGCAATGGGTCATGGGCAGATCCCTCTCCCTTCCCAAGCCGGAGCACACAGTTGTGACGGACGCGTCCCTTCAGGGATGGGGCGGTCACATGGGAGAGGCAGAGATCAGAGGCCTCTGGTCTCCGGCGGAGTCCCGGCTCCATATCAACCTTCTGGAGCTCCGGGCGATCCGACTTGCACTCAAGGCATTCCTTCCCTCTGTCAAAGGGACGGTAGTGCAGGTGTTCACAGACAACACCACCGCCATGTTGTATTGCAACAAACAGGGCGGGGTGGGGTCGTGGACCCTATGTCAGGAGGCTCTGCGCCTCTGGACATGGCTGGAACATCAGGGCATATTCCTGATGGTTCAACACCTGGCAGGTTCCCTGAACGCCAGGGCGGACGAACTAAGCTGCAGGTGCATGATGGATCACGAATGGCGTCTTCACTCGGAGGTGGCGCAAGGTCTCTTTCAGCAGTGGGGAGAGCCTTGGTTAGATCTGTTCGCCACCGAAGAGAACGCGCAATATCAGCAGTTCTGCGCGTTGGAATTTCCAAGGCGGCACTCGCTCGGCGATGCTTTTCGTCGCGAGTGGAGTTGCGGTCTGTTGTACGCCTTTCCGCCTATACCACTTCTACCCAGAGTGTTGAAGAAGATTCGGCGCGACCGGGCCCAAGTCATCCTTGTGGCTCCGGACTGGGCTCGAAGAGTTTGGTATCCCGAGCTACTCAGTATGAGCGTCTATCCCCCGATCCGTCTGCCTCTTCGGGAGGATCTTCTGTCGCAGCAGCAGGGGACGGTCCTCCACCCGAACCTGTCCAGTCTCCACCTGCTTGCGTGGAGATTGAGCGGCGGCAGTTGATTCCTTTCGACTTGCCTCCCGAAGTTTGTGGTGTGATTCTGGCAGCCAGGCGTCCCTCCACTAAGGTGGTATACGCCTACAGGTGGAACAAGTTTGTGGCATGGTGCACAGCAAAGGCTGTGAATCCCCTCTCTGCCCCTCTTTCTGAGGTTCTTCTGTTCCTTCTTTCTCTTGCCCAACAGGTTTCTGCCCTGGGTACCATCAAGGGCTATCTTTGTGCCATTTCGGCCTTCCTCAGGCTTCCTGATCAGCCCTCCCTTTTCAAGTCCCCTGTTGTTAACAGGTTCCTAAAAGGCATTACACACCTCTTCCCTCCTGTTCCGTTTGTGATGCCTCAGTGGGACTTGAACTTGGTTCTTACCTTTCTCATGTGCGCTCCCTTTGAGCCTCTACATAACTGTCCTCTTCGTCTTCTGACTCTGAAGACAGCCTTACTGGTGGCCATCACCTCCGCTCGGCGGGTGAGTGAGCTCCAGGCTCTTTCATGCAAACCTCCCTTTCTGTCTGTCCATCCAGACAAGGTTGTTCTTAGGACGCGTCCGTCCTTCTTGCCAAAGGTGGTTACTGCCTTCCACATTGGGCAGACCATCACTTTGCCCACCTTCTTTCCGCCTCCGCATCCTTCCAGAGAGGAAGAGAGGCTCCACCGTCTGGACCCAAAACGTGCGCTTTCCTTTTATATCAACCGCACACAACACTTCCGGGTGGATGACCAGCTCTTTGTTGGCTACGTGGGCGCCAAAAAAGGTCGGGCGGTGCACAAGAGAACCGTCTCCCGCTGGGTCAGCCTGCTATTCTTTGGCTAAGAAGGAGCCTCCTGTTGGGCTGCGTGCCCATTCCACCAGGGCAACGGCTGCTACCACGGCTTTAGGCCGCGGTGTTCCGCTGCAGGATATTTGTCAGGCAGCTACGTGGGCCTCGCTGCACACGTTTACCAAGCATTACTGCCTTGACAGTCCGGTCCGGTGGGACGGCTTCTTTGGCCGTTCTATCCTCCGGGACTTCCTTGTCTGATCTTTGTTCGCAGACCCACCACCGGGGTTGGTATTGCTGGGGTACCTCTTCTGAGGTAAGGAATCTGTCACTAACGTGTCTCTTTCAGATGCACAAGTTACTAACTTGTGTAACGATATATCTGTAAGAGACAGTAGTTAGTGACAGATTCCTTACCGCCCCCCCCATCCTCCCCGTTCTGCGGAACTGATTTCTAGGGTTAAGGACATCCCTTTCAGGGCCCTAGTATTTTTCAGACACCTATGTCAGCTTCTTGCATGGCTCTGCGTTCATGGCGCGGAAAGTCGTGTACAGAACTGACGTTAGCGCGCAGGGGCGGCGTCTAAGTACTGCCTGCGACGTCATCCCGGCGATGCCGACGATGGACGCGGAGCCGCACGACGCCGCCTACCGACGCGCAAGGGTACTGCTATGCAAAAACTTTCCGGATCCAGCCTGATGCCTGGGGATATTCTGAGGTAAGGAATCTGTCACTAACTACTGTCTCTTACAGATATATCGTTACACAAGTTAGTAACTTGTGCCTTAGGGCAACTGACTCTGAGGCTATTGGGTCTGATGGCCTCCTGCATCCTGCTGGTGAAACAGGCCAGGTGGCACATGTAGGAAGCTGGCTCTGTATATACTATACCAAAGTAAGGTATAGAATGCTCAGAGTCCAGTGGATCCCTTGAGGCTTTCCAGAGGTTAAAGTAGATAATACCTTACTCTCTTTTGTGGTAGTGTGGTTGAACAGGCAGGCTTATCAGAGGGCTGTATCTGAAAGAAACACATAGTGATAGATTCCTTACCTTAGAATATCCCCAGGTGTCAGACTGGATCCGGAAAGTTTTCGTCAGCAGTACCCCTGCGCGTCGGTAGGGGCGTCGTGCGGCTCCGCGTCCGTCGTTGGCGTCGTGGTCGCCGAGATGACGTCGCGGGCGCTACTTGGAGCGCCGCCCACGCGCGCTGGCGTCAGTTCTTTCTTTTTCCGCGCCAGCAAGCGCAGATCCGGAGAGAGCGGTACCCCTAGTCTTTTTTTACTACGTTTTTGAGATCTTTTTCTCACCTTTTTTCGAGTCGATATCGAATCCTGGTGCAGTTAGGGATGCCCGGTTTTAAATCCTGCGAGGACTGTCATCGGATGATGACGGTGACGGACCCGCACCGCGTGCGTCGCTTCTGCCTGGGGCGCGACCACGACCCCAAGTCGTTCCCCGACTGCCGGTCCATGGCGCCGAAGTCTTTGCGGGAGCGGTCCCGAAAGCTGCTTGAAGCCCGGCAGTCGGCTCCGCGCCGTGACAGGTCCCGGTCTAGAGAGAGGTCGTGGGACCGCGCGCGGAGTCACCATCGGCGATCGTCGGGATCGAAGTCTTCGCACTCTGGTCAAGTAAGCCGAAGCACAAGAAGTCGAAGAAACGTCATCGTTCTTCGACTTCCCCTTGCCGGCCGCGCGACGCGGCTGAGGGTACGGGTGGTGCCACCCCCGCGGCTCAGGCGCAGTCCATGGAGTCGCCACCCGACTACCCCCCCCCCCCCTTTCCGGGGTCGGCGGCGACTCCGGCCCAGATACAGGACTTGCTGTCGGCCATGGCTCGCCTCTTTGGGCTGTCGGGTCCCGCCGGTGCGCCTTCGGGCCCCGCGGTCCCGCCTAGGTGTCCTCGCGTTTCATCGCCGGCGGCTCCGGCGTCGCTGTCGTCTCCGGCCCCGACGCCGCAGGACACCCTTGGATCCAGGCCTGGATCCCGGTCGACGCCGGTTGACCTCATTACGCCTCCACCGACGTCAACCCCACCGGCACCGATCCTGACGCCGCCCGCTCCTCGGGACGACGTTGACCTCAGGTTCAGCCCCGAAGTGGACGCGGCGTCGGTCCGGCGTCGGTCGATACCGTTCTCGACGCCGTTTGGGAATTTCTATCCCCATGTCCCTGCTCCTTATTTTCGGCCTGTTGAACTGCCTGAGGAGCAAGGGGAGGACTGGGAGAGGTCGGACGACCCTCTCGCTGCAGCCTGCGAGTCTGAACAGGACTGGGCTGAGGAATTGGGGGACTCCAGTGGTCTGGATACCTCACCAGACCTTGGAATTCTGTCTCCTCCTACCGTGGCTACGGAGGAGGGAGCCAGTTACGCAGTGGTGTTGCGTAGGGCGGCGGAGGCCCTACACCTCAAGCTCCCTACTGTGGCCATCTGAAAGAGACACGTTAGTGACAGATTCCTTACCTTAGAATATCCCCAGGCGTCAGGCTGGATCCGGAAAGTTTTTGCGTAGCAGTACCCTTGCGCGTCGGTAGGCGGCGTCGTGCGGCTCCGCGTCCGTCGTCGGCGTCGTGATCGCCGGGATGACGTCGCGGGCAGTACTTAGACGCCGCCCCTGCGCGCTGACGTCAGTTCTATTTTTTCCGCGCCAGCAAGCGCAGATCCGGGAAGAGCAGTGCCCTAGTCATTTTTTGACTAACTTTTTGGTGAATTTTTTCACTGTTTCTTCAAATACGACTCCAAGGTGTCGTAGGGATGCCCTGCTTTAAACGTTGCGGCGCCTGTGCTCGGATGATGTCCATCACAGACCCGCATCGGGAGTGTCTCTTCTGCCTCGGCCGAGGCCACGACACGGAGTCGTGTTCCGACTGCCGGGCCCTCAACCCGAAAGCTTTGCGAGAGCGGTCTCGAAAGCTCCTCGAGGCCCGGCAGTCGGCTCCGCGCCACACCAAGCCCCGGTCGCGTGAGAGGTCGAGGGGTCGGTCGCGGAGTCCTCACCGGTCGTCGGGATCCAAGTGTTCGTCGTCCGGTAAGTCTAAGCACAAAAAGTCCAAAAGCATCGTCGCTCTAGGACTTCGCCTCGCCGGTCTCGCGACTCGGCTGAGGCCCCTCCCGGCACCGTCCCCTCCCCCGCGGCCCAGGACATGCCTGTGGAGTCGCCCCCGCAATACCCGTCCTTCCCGGGTTCGGGGGCGGATCCGGCCCAAATACAGGAATCCCTGTCGGCCATGGCCCGCCTCTTCGGGCCTCAAGGTCCCTCCGGTGCGCCTTCGGGCCCCGCGGGCCCTGATGGGGTTGCCCCGGCGTCGCCGACGGCTCCGGCCCCGGCGTCGCCCGTGCCTCCAGCCTCGATCCCGGCTCCGGCCCCGGCCTCGATCCCGGCTCTGCAACCCCCATCGGCGCCGGTCGACCTGACCACGCCTCCGCCGATGTCTCCGGTGCCGTTCTCGACGCCGCCTGTGGCTCCGGGCGGCGTCGTCCCCCAGTTGCTTCCGGCTCCGGACATGGAACCGGACCGACGTCGCTCGACGCCGGTTCCGGCGCCGATGAGACCTTGGGTCCCAAATGTCCCTCCTCCTCCTTATTTTGAACCGGAGGAGGACCAGGAGGACTGGGAGGGGTCTGAGGACCCTCTTGCACAACAGTGTCAGTATGATGAGGACTGGACAGAGGGACTAGGGGATGCCAGTGGTCTAGATACTTCCCCTGACACTGGCATGCTGTCTCCTCCCGTGGCTACGGAGGAGGGAGCCAATTTTGCAACGGTGTTGCGTAGGGCGGCTGGAGCCTTACATCTCCAACTCCCTACTGTGGCGGTCAAGACTAATCTCTTGACAGAGGTGCTTCAGCCGGCAGCCTCCTCTACGGAGACTGTGCTGCTGTTTAACGATGCCCTCACTGACGTTCTTTTGGGCGCCTGGTCCAAGCCCAACACAGGGGCTCCTGTGGATAGGAACGTGTCCCGACGCCATCGCCCAGCTCCGGGCGACCCCCTATTTCTCTCTGTCCACCCCACTCCTGGGAGCTTGGTTGTCCAAGCCTCCGCTTCCCAAACCGCCTTCCCTACCGCCCCTCCGGATAGGGAATCCAAACGCCTGGATCAATTTGGGAAGAAGGGTTTTTCTTCCTCCAGTGCTGGCTTGCGGTCCATCAACACCGCTTGTCTTTTGGGCCGATATACCCACTCCTTGTGGGATTCGGTGGCGACTGTTTTGCCCCAGTGTTCTGAGGAGGTCCAGACACTGCTTTCCGCGCCATTGCGGAAGGAAGGGATGCGGCCAAATACACAATACGATGTGGCCTTGATACCGCCGACTCGCTGGGCAGGTCTATTGCAACGATGGTGGCGCTGCGTCGCCACGCCTGGCTGAGAACCACTGGTTTTCAGGGGATGTCCAGAATACTCTCATGGACATGCCCTTTGATGGAGTCGGTCTTTTTGGGTCCAAAGCAGACCATGCGTTGGAGTGCTTTAAGGACTCACGGGCTACTGCCAAGTCCCTGGGCCTTTCTGCTACACGCCCTCCGCTAACTTCTGCTTTTCGCCCCTATCGTGGCCACGGTAGGGGTGCCCAGTCACGTCAGCAGCCCAGCCACCGGCCTGCGCAGCAGGCGTCTTCGCGTGGCCGAGGACGTGGATTCCGCCGTGGCGGATCGGGCAACCAGCGTGCGGGTCAGGCCACCATCTCCAACCCGTCTGCGGCCTCCAAGCCCTCCTAGTCCCTCCTTTCAGGTGCACAGCACGCCAGTAGGGGGCAGGGTCCGCCATCACCTTCACCACTGGCGTCCCATCACCTCGGACAGGTGGGTCTTGGACATTGTCCAAAGGGGCTACTCCCTCCCCTTCGAGACCACCCCCCCAGCCATGCCACCTCAATTCCACCGCATGTCAAGGGATCACTTGGTACTTCTGCAGAAGGAAGTCACGGCCCTCTTGGCCAAGAGGGCCATCGAGCATGTTCCGACCCCAGAAGTAGGGCGTGGTTGCTACTCCCACTACTTCCTGGTGCCCAAAAAGGACAAGGAGGACATGCGTCCTATCTTGGACCTCCGGAACGTCAATCGCTTCCTCCGGAAGGAGAAGTTCAAGATGCTCACCCTAGCTCAGGTCTTGACTGCCCTCGACCCTGGAGACTGGTTGGTAGCGTTGGACTTGCAGGACGCATATTTCCACATCCCCGTCCTGCCGGCCCACCGGCGTTACCTCCGGTTCACGGTAGGCCCGAGCATTTTCAGTTCACCGTGCTCCCCTTTGGCCTTACCAGTGCCCCTCGGGTGTTCACGAAAGTGATGGCGGTGGTCGCAGCTCACCTGCGCCGGGCAGGGGTTTCAGTCTTCCCCTACCTCTACGACTGGCTGCTGAAGGCGGGCTCGTCCCAGGCAGTCGTCTCCCACCTCCAGACTACGGCCGAACTCCTGCACTCGCTGGGGTTCTCCATCAATGTGCCGAAGTCGCATCTGATTCCCTTCTCCACAGCTCCTTTTCATCGGAGCAGTTCTGGACACGACGCAGTTTCGGGCCTATCCTCCCGAACGGCGAGTCCGGGATATTCAGGCTATGATTCCGATCTTTCAGCCTTTATCCTGGGTTTCGGTACGGATGACCCTGAGACTGCTGGGCCTCATGGCCTCCTGCATCCTGCTGGTCAATCGTGCCAGATGGCATATGCGGGCTCTGCAGTGGGACCTGAAGTTCCAGTGGGCGCAGCACCAGGGCGACCTGTCCGATCACGTCCAGATCTCGGAGGGGACTGCAAAACAGTTGCAGTGGTGGCTCTCGAACCGGCAATGGGTCATGGGCAGATCCCTCTCCCTTCCCCAGCCGGAGCACACAGTTGTGACGGACGCGTCCCTTCTGGGATGGGGCGGTCACATGGGAGAGGCGGAGATCAGAGGCCTCTGGTCTCCGGCGGAGTCCCGGCTCCATATCAACCTTCTGGAGCTCCGGGCGATCCGACTTGCACTCAAGGCATTCCTTCCCTCTGTCAAAGGGAAGGTAGTGCAGGTGTTCACAGACAACACCACCGCCATGTGGTACTGCAACAAACAAGGCGGGGTGGGGTCGTGGACCCTTTGTCAGGAGGCTCTACGCCTTTGGACATGGCTGGAACATCAGGGCATGTTCCTGATGGTTCAACACCTGGCAGGTTCCCTGAACGCCAGGGCGGACGAACTCAGCCGCAGGTGCATGATGGATCACGAATGGCGTCTTCACTCGGAAGTGGCGCAAGGACTCTTTCTACAGTGGGGAGAGCCTTGGTTAGATCTATTCGCCACCGAAGAGAACGCGCAATGTCATCAGTTCTGCGCGTTGGAATTTCCAAGGCGGCACTCGCTCGGCGACGCTTTTCGTCACGAGTGGAGTTGCGGTCTATTGTACGCCTTTCCGCCTATACCACTTCTACCCAGAGTGTTGAAGAAGATTTGGCACGACCGGGCCCAAGTCATTCTTGTGGCTCCGGACTGGGCTCGAAGAGTTTGGTATCCCGAGCTACTCAAAATGAGCGTAGATCCCCCGATCCGTCTGCCTCTTCGGGAGGATCTTCTGTCGCAGCAGCAGGGGACGGTCCTCCACCCGAACCTGTCCAGTCTACACCTGCTTGCGTGGAGATTGAGCGGCGGCAGTTGATTCCTTTCGACTTGCCTCCCGAAGTTTGTGATGTGATTCTTGCAGCCAGGCGCCCCTCCACTAAGGTGGTATACGCCTGCAGGTGGAACAAATTTGTGGCATGGTGCACAGCAAAGGCTGTGAATCCCCTTTCTGCCCCTCTTTCTGAGGTCCTTCTGTTCCTTCTCTCTCTGGCCCAACAGGGTTCTGCCCTGGGTACCATCAAGGGTTATCTTTGTGCTATCTCAGCCTTCCTCAGGCTCCCTGATCAGCCCTCCCTTTTCAAGTCCCCTGTTGTTAACAGGTTCTTAAAAGGCATTACACACCTCTTCCCTCCTGTTCCGTTTGTGATGCCTCAGTGGGACTTGAACTTGGTTCTTACCTTTTAATGTGCGCTCCTTTGAGCCTCTACATAACTGTCCTCTTCGTCTTCTGACTCTGAAGACAGCCTTTCTGGTGGCCATCACCTCCGCTCGACGGGTGAGTGAGCTCCAGGCTCTATCTTGCAAACCTCCCTTTCTGTCTGTTCATCCAGACAAGGTTGTTCTTCGGACGCGTCCGTCCTTCTTGCCAAAGGTGGTTACTGCTTTCCACATTGGGCAGACCATCACTTTGCCCACCTTCTTTCCGCCTCCGCATCCTTCCAGAGAGGAAGAGAGGCTCCACCGTCTGGACCCAAAACGTGCGCTCTCCTTCTATATTGACCGCACAAAACACTTCCGGGTGGATGACCAGCTCTTTGTTGGCTACGTGGGCGCCAAAAAGGTCGGGCGGTGCACAAGAGGACCATCTCCCGCTGGGTTACCTTGTGCATCAAGACCTGCTATTCTTTGGCTAAGAAGGAGCCTCCTGTTGGGCTGCGTGCCCATTCCACCAGGGCAACGGCTGCTACCACGGCCTTGGGCCGCGGTGTTCCGCTGCCGGTTATCTGTCAGGCAGCTACGTGGGCCTCGCTGCACACGTTTACAAAGCATTACTGCCTTGACAGTCAGGTCCGGAGGGACGGCTTCTTTGGCCGTTCTGTCCTCCAGGACTTCCTTGTCTGATCTTTGTTCGCAGACCCACCACCGGGGTTGGTATTGCTGGGGTATCTATTCTAAGGTAAGGAATCTGTCACTAACGTGTCTCTTTCAGATGCACAAGTTACTAACTTGTGTAACGATATATCTGTAAGAGACAGTAGTTAGTGACAGATTCCTACCGCCCCACATGCTCCCCGTTCTGCGAACTGATTTCTAGGGTTAAGGACATCCCTTTCAGGGCCCTAGTATTTTTTCAGACACCTATGTCAGCTTCTTGCATGGCTCTGCGTTCCTGGCGCGGAAAGTCGTGTACAGAACTGACGTCAGCGCGCAGGGGCGGCGCCTAAGTACTGCCCGCGACGTCATCCCGGCGATCACGACGCCGACGACGGACGCGGAGCCGCACGACGCCGCCTACCGACGCGCAAGGGTACTGCTACGCAAAAAACTTTCCCGGATCCAGCCTGACGCCTGGGGATATTCTAAGGTAAGGAATCTGTCACTAACTACTGTCTCTTACAGATATATCGTTACACAAGTTAGTAACTTGTGCGTTAAGCATTTGGTGTACACACTCAAGCAAGAAACGATTGCACACACTCAAAGACTGAATCCAAGACCAATTGTTGTAGAAAAATATAACTTTTTCTGATGGATACATCTGCCTGTGGATTCCTCACCTTTTGAATTACCCCTGCACCAGCATTTCACTGAAACCTTTTCATAGCTCTCCCACATCGACGAGGACGTCACAATACCACGGCTCCGCTCGCTACTCCGTATGATGTCACCGGAGCCATAAGAAGACCTCGTCGGTGTGCTGACATCAGTTCCTTTTTTTCGCGCCGTCGACGCGTACCGGATTTTTCTGGGACTCTCCATTTCCTTTGGATATTACTTTGTTACAGTTACCTGTTTCTGTGTAGCTGTGGTATGGCTTCACAAAAGAAGTCGGGGTTCAAGCCCTGTAGTGAGTGTGGGGGTAATATGTCTATTACGGACCCCCACGAAGATTGCCTTTGATGTCTGTCATCGGATCACGAGGTCGAAGAATGTCCATCTTGTCGGAGGATGAATCCGAAAGGCACTTAAAGAGCGAGAGGCGAAGCTATTCATGGCCTGGGCGAGAAAGTACAAGAGAGGCCGTAAAAGATCCAACTCGAAGTCGACGACCCCGCACACCTCGAGGTCGTCGAGGGAGCACAAAAAGAAGCGTCTTCATGTATCCCGACGTCGGTCTTTTAAAGGCAAGTCTTCGAGGCCGGCTTCTCCTGTTCAGCGGGAACATGGTAAAGATGACATCTCGCCTTCCCCTTCTCCTCCGTAGGCTACTCCGGTCCATTCTCCAGTGCCAAGGGATTCGCCGGCGCCCAGGGAGTTGTCTCCTGCTCCTCCGGCTTCCCCTGCTCCGGTGTCCCCGACGCCGCAGCTACACCCCGCCACACGGCCTCAGTTGGATCCAGACCATGTGTTTCCGGATCCTTATCCACCCTTTCTGGGTCCGGGTGCGGATCCAACGCATATTCTAAATGCGATGTTTGGCATGTTTGCCAAAGCGGTTAACCCATCCGGTGCGCCGGCTGGCCCCGTGGGTCCTCTTGCTTTCAATTTGGGCGTCCCCCAGCAATATACCCAAGCACCTTTCGTGCCCTTTATGCCCATGGCACTTTCATGGCATCTCACGGCACCGAGATACTTGATGCCGGTCTCACAGTCTCCTGCACCGTCTGGTTTTGGGCTGACTCCTTCCCGGCTTGGAGCGGGGACGCTGACTGCCACTGAGGGACCGCCTTGCGCCGCCGACGCTGATCCCGAAGATGCGCTTACAGCAGGCGGGAATACAGTACGCCCTCCTCTACCCGGCCAAGCTCAAGATCATACAAGACGGCAAGCCTCATTATTTCACAGACACAAAACAAGCCCTCAAATTCGCCAAACAGAAAATTAAATCAGCGCGAACCCTGGCGGGTTCGCCGCACTCCTCGGCGGAGGCGTGATTGACTGGCGACGACTAGCAAGCAAAGTTTTGAATCTGTTAAGGCAAGATACACAGCAGCCTGCATACTGTTGTAGGACAGATACTCTAATAACTGTTTTGTTATAGTTCGCCAACGCAGAATAGAGCCTAAGCTTCCTGTTGCATCAGCCTGAGTGGGTGCGTCCCTCCCGGGGTTTATATTTTTTTTAGAGCACTGTCCACCTATCTCGTCCATTGTCGTAATTGAGTTGCCCGATTATAAACATGCTCGGCCACCCAGCCTTCACGGCGGGTAGTTAGTTGGGTAATACCATGGCCGCAAGGGATTATTCCTGTTTAGAACTGTTGTGGTGTTGGGTGTTACAACCTGTTTGGGGGGTTGGTGGGGGAGTGGGGGTTGGTTTTTCACCATTGCTAGGAAGTTGGGGCTGGTGGGGGGTAGATGGGTTTGTTTTTGTTGTTGGCCTACAGTTACAAACAGATGTGTTTGCATCAGTTACCATTTTAGATCGGTCATGCATACAACATATACACATATTTAGGCGCGATCTCACTGGTGCAGTACTCATTTTCCTCTCTCCAAAGCTGTCGTAAATGGCCACAGTTAATTTCCTTACGTGGAATATACTTGGGTTAAATGACGGCATGAAGGTACGACTCGTACATGCCTACTTGGTTATACATCATATTGACATTTGCGTACTTCAAGAAACGCACCTCTCTAGGGCAGGCCTCCCCAACTTGTTAACGCGGGGTGTGGACTGGCGTACACCTCTACCTACTCTAACTACGCACGGGTGATTTGTATTCTCATACATAAGGGCCTCGCTTGGAAAACGTCCCATTGTATAAGTGATACCACGTGAGATATGTAATATTAGTAGGTGCACTGCACAACCACCCTGTAGCGCTGGCTACGGTCTACAGACCAAACGTGGAGGATCCCGAGTTCTTCATCAAGGTATGGCACTTGATCACTGACACGGGCTATCAGACAGTGATCTGGGGAGGGGATTTTAATGTTCCACTAGATGATTGGTTAGACAGGCGGGGTTGCACCAGGCGCCCACATCCTACAGCAGCTGCCACCTTACACACAATCAGTACTGACAATCACCTAGTTAAAGTCTGGCGGGACGCACCCCGGGAAAACCAGGAGGGCACTTGTTTATCTCTACACCACAAAGCCTGGTCCAGGATTGATTATTGGTTAACTACCAAAGACGTACAACAATGGCTGCGGTCGGTTACCCACCTCTCACATACACTTTCAGATCATGCCCTGGTACTTTTAATTCTCCAGCCTCCACACGCTCTACCGCGTGCCTTTGCGTAGCTCTTACCTCAGGGAGCCCTTCGGGACTCCGCCTTTCGAGCAGAAATCCATGCAGCTATACTCAAATATTTTGAGTTAAACACAGGGTCAGTAAGCTCCCTCTACGTACTATGGGACGCATTTAAATCCGTCATACGTGGTGTCTGCATAGCTAAACAGCATGGTATATTGAAATCTATTCGTGGCACACTGTCAAAGCTAGAAAGTGACAATACAGCACTGAAATCTGACTTCTTCCACACTGATGATCCAGGCACGTTGGCCAGTATCTGTGAAAAAATGTCCACATACCAGGAGGAACCCCTTAGAATTACCCCCAGGCGTCAGACTGGATCCGGAGACATTTTTTCCTTAGCAGTACCCCTGCACGTCGGTAGGTGGCGTCGGTCGACTCCGCGTCTGTCGTTGGCGTCGTGTTCACCGGGATGACGTTGCGGTGTCTACTTAGACGCCACCCCTGCGCGCTGACGTAAGTTCTTTCTTTTTCCGCGCCAGCCAGCGCAGATCTGGAGAGAGCATGCCCCTTAGTCACTTTTTGACTAAATCTTTTTGGACTTTTGTCGACATCTTTTTTGAGTCCTTCGACTCCTGGTAAGTAGGGATGTCCCATCGACGGACCGGCTTCAAGCGTTGTGACTCCTGTCACAAGCTGATGTCTGTCACGAATCCGCACCTCGTGTGCCTCTAGTGCCTGGAGCGCTACCACTACCCGAAGTTGTGCTCCGACTGTAGGGCCATGAACCTGAAGTCTTTGCGGGAGCGGTCCCGAAAGCTTCTGGAGGCCCGGCAGTCGGCTCCACGCTGCTCGAGGTCCCGGTCAAGAGGAAGGTCTCGGGACCGGTCGCGGAGCCATCCCCGCTCGTCATCGAAGTCTTCGCACTCCTCAGGTAAGTCAAAGGACAAGAAGAAGGCGAAGAAGCATCGTCGCTCTTCGCCTTCTCCCATCCGTCAGCCGACGTGACGTGGGACCTGGAGTGTCGTCGCTCTCTGGCTCCGCCTTCGGAACCCGCTTCTGGGACGACTCCGTGCTTCCCTCCTGTTCCAGGAGCCAGGGCGTCCCCAGCCCAGCTTCGAGCTTTCTGCAAAGCGCTCCCTAGCATCTTTGGGCAGCCCGACTCCGCTGGCGCGCCTTTGGGCCCCGCAGACTCAGCTGGGGGCCCTGGGCCTTCAAGGGCGGCGGCTTCGGCTCCGGAGGGCCCCCGAGGATCCAGGCCTGGATCCGGATCAGTGCCGGTCGACCTCACGGTACTTTCCCCGGCGCCGATTCCAGTGGCGACGCCCCCGAAGCCGGTTGCACCCCCAACCGGAATCGACCCCATCGTCACCCCCGACTTGGACACGGAGCCAGACTGGCGTCAACCGACACCTGTGCTGGCGCCGACCGGTACTTTTGTACCTCTGTTCTTTCCTGGTGTTCTCTACCGCCCTGACTGGCAGCCAGAGGAGGGTGAGGAGGACTGGGAGGGGTCTGGTTACCCTCTAGCAGACCAACTTGAGGAGCCGGACCGGCGAGAGGAGTTGGGTGAGGCCAGTTGTCTGGATACCTCACCAGACCTTGGTATTCTTTCTCCCCCTACCGTGGCTACGGAGGAGGGGGCCTCCTATGCTGTGGTGTTACGTAGGGCAGCTGATGCCTTAGGCCTTGAGCTTCCTACGGTGGCTGTCAGGACTAACTTCCTGACTGAGGTGCTTCAGCTGGCAGCGGCCTCTTCGGATCCCCTACTGCCTTTAGTGAGGGCCTTACTGACATCCTTCTGGGCACTTGGTCAAAGCCCAGCACAGGGACTCTTTTGGATAGGAGGATTGCCTGATGCCACCGCCCGGCCCCGGGCAACCCACTTTTCCTCTCCCTACACCCTACCCCCGAGAGCTTGGTGGTCCAAGCCTCGACATCAAAAGGCGCGTTCTCTACTGCTCCCCCAGATAGGGAATCCAAGAAGCTGGACCATCTTGGGAAAAAGATGTTTTCTTCCGCCAGCTTCTGACTGCGGTTGGTGAACACTGCATGTCTCTTGGGCCGTTACACACACTCTGTGTGGGACATGGTTGCGCAAGTGCTGCCAAAGTGCCCGGAGGAGGCCCGGGCCGTGCTCACCCGCGCTGTTGCACAGGGTCGAGACGCAGCAAAGTTTGCCATCAGGTGTGGAGTGGATACCGCCGACTCGCTGGGTAGAACGATTTTTACGCCAGTAACCCTGAGGCGCTACGCCTGGCTGAGGTACACTGGCTTCTCTGGGGATGTTCAATCAACCCTTTTGGACATGCCCTTTGATGGCCGTCGCCTGTTTGGCGACAAGGCAGACAACGCACTGGAGCGCTTCAAGGACTCTAGGGCTACGGCCAGATCCTTGGGCCTCGCTGCCACCTCTCGCCCCATGCAGTTTGCCTTTCGCCCCTACGTGGCTACGGAATGGGTGCCCCACCATGCTGCACCCAGAGCCACAGGCCTGCACAAGCTACCCAGCCTCTGCGCGGCCGGGGTCGTGGGACCCAACGTCGTGGGTCTGGGGGCCAGCGGGCGGGCCAGTCCACCAATACCCCCCCTGCAGCAGCCTCCAAACCTTCCTAGTCCAACTTTTCAGGGCCACCACTTGCCAGTGGGCTGCAGTATCCGCCATCACCTCCCCCACTCCCCTTTTGTATCGCTTTGTTCGCCCTAAATTGGCAGGGGTATGCCCAGACGTGGGTCCCTTGCTCACTTTGCCACTGGATTCAAGCAAGCCTGGCTGATGGCTGGAATGCCAGAAACCGGTCCTAGGATGCTTGTTTCCGGTCCAGGGAAGACATGGCTTGGCAGTTAGGGCTGTACTGTTCCCATGAGGCACAGGGTCAGACTGATTTGCATATGGCCATGTCTGAACTGGGGTGGTGGAGTGAGCTAAAGAATGATGATGGATTAAACCCAGATCAGTTGACTGGGGGTGAGTGTTTGATTGGCTCAAACGTTCCGTCCATCATCCCCTTTTGTATCGCTTTGTTCGCCCTAAGTTGGCAGGGGTATGCCCAGACGTGGGTCCCTTGCTCACTTTGCCACTGGATTCAAGCAAGCCTGGCTGATGACGGCTGGAATGCCAGAAACCGGTCCTAGGATGCTTGTTTCCGGTCCAGGGAAGACATGGCTTGGCAGTTCGGGCTGTACTGTTCCCATGAGGCACAGGGTCAGACTGATTTGCATATGGCCATGTCTGAACTGGGGTGGTGGAGTGAGCTAAAGAATGATGATGGATTAAACCCAGATCAGTTGACTGGGGGTGAGTGTTTGATTGGCTCAAACGTTCCGTCCATCATCCCCTTTTGTATCGCTTTGTTCGCCCTAAGTTGGCAGGGGTATGCCCAGACGTGGGTCCCTTGCTCACTTTGCCACTGGATTCAAGCAAGCCTGGCTGATGACGGCTGGAATGCCAGAAACCGGTCCTAGGATGCTTGTTTCCGGTCCAGGGAAGACATGGCTTGGCAGTTCGGGCTGTACTGTTCCCATGAGGCACAGGGTCAGACTGATTTGCATATGGCCATGTCTGAACTGGGGTGGTGAAGTGAGCTAAAGAATGATGGATTAAACCCAGATCAGTTGACTGGGGGTGAGTGTTTGATTGGCTCAAACGTTCCGTCCATCATCCCCTTTTGTATCACCTCCCCCACTGGCACAACATCACGTCGGACAGGTGGGTTTTGCAGATAGTCCAAAGGGGCTACTCCCTCCCCTTCGAGACTACCCCTCCCTCCATGCCACCTACACTCCATCGCATGTCGGTGGAACATTTGGCCCTTCTCCGCCAGGAAGTTACGGCTCTCTTGGCCAAAGGAGCTATAGAACTCATCCCTGTGCCAGAAGTAGGTCGTGGTTGCTACTCCCACTACTTCCTGGTGCCCAAGAAGGACAAAAGCCTGCGTCCTATCTTAGACCTCTGGGACGTCAACCGCTTCCTCCGGAAGGAGAAATTCAAGATGTTAACTTTGGCTCAGGTCCTGTCTGCCCTCAACCCTGGAGATTGGATGGTAGCGTTGGACTTGCAGGACGCTTACTTTCACATCCCCGTCTTGCCTGCCCATCGGCATTACCTACGGTTCACGGTAGGCCACAAACATTTTCAGTTCACTGTGCTCCCTTTTGGCCTTAGCAGCGCCCCTCGCGTGTTCACGAAAGTGATGACAGTGGTCACAGCTCATCTGCGCAGATCAGGGGTTCCAGTCTTCCCCTATCTCGACGACTGGCTGTTGAAGGCGGGCTCGCCCCAGGCTGTCGTTTCCCACCTCCAGACTACGGCGGACCTCCTGCATTTGCTGGGGTTCACTATCAATGTGCCGAAGTCACACCTGATTCCCTCTCAGAAGCTCCTTTTCATCGGAGCGGTTCTGGACACAGCACAGTTTCAGGTCTATCCTCCCGAGCAGCGAGTCCGTGATATTCGGGCTATGATACCGATGTTTCAGCCTCTATCCCGGATTTTGGTGAGACTGACCCTGAGGCTGCTGGGCCTCATGGCCTCCTGCATCCTGCTGGTAGATCATGCTAGATGGCATATGCGGGCTCTGCAGTGGGACCTGAAGTTCCAGTGGACGCAGCATCAGGGGAATCCTTCTGATGTTGTCCAGATCTCGGAGGGGACTGCAAGCCAGTTGCAGTGGTGGCTCACGAACCAGGATTGGGTCAGCGGCAGATCCCTCTCCCTTCCCCAACCAGAGTTCACAGTAGTGACGGATGCGTCAGGGCGATTTGTCTTGCACTGAAGGCATTCCTTCCCTCTGTCAAAGGAAGAGTAGTGCAGGTGTTCACGGGCAACACCACCGCCATGTGGTACTGCAACAAACAGGGCGGAGTGGGGTTGTGGACTCTGTCAAGAGGCTCTTCGCCTTTGAACATGGCTGGAACATCAGGGCGTATCCTTGGTGGTTCAACACCTGGCAGGCTCCCTGAACGCCAGGACGGACAAACTCAACCGCCGGTGCATGATGGCTCACGAATGGCGTCTTCACTTGGAGGTGGTGCAAGGTCTCTTTCGGCAGTGGGGAGAGCCTTGGTTAGATCTATTCGCCACCGAAGAGAACGCGTAATGTCAACAGTTCTGCACGTTGGAATTTCCAAGGCGGCACTCACTCGGCGGCGCCTTTCGTTGCGAGTGGAATTGCTGCCTCCTGTATGCTTTACCGCCTGTACCACTTCTACCCAGAGTGCTAAAGAAGATCAAGCGCGACCGGGCCCAAGTCATTCTTGTGGCTCCGGACTGGGCACGAAGAGTCTGGTACCCCGAGCTCTTGAGCATGGCCATCGATCCTCCAATCAGACTGCCTCTTCGGGAGGCTCTTCTGTCACAGCAGCAGGGGACGGTCCTCCACCCGAACCTGTCCAGTCTCCACCTCCTTGCGTGGAGATTGAGCAGCGACAGTTGACAGCTTTTTACCTTCCTCCCGAAGTCTGTAATGTCATCTTGGCAGCCAGGCGTCCCTCCACTAAAACGGTATACGCCTGTAGATGGAACAATTTTGTGGCATGGTGCACAGCAAAGGCTGTGGATCCCCTTTCTGCCCCTCTTTCTGAGGTTCTTCTCTTCATTCTTTCTTTGGCCCAGCAGGGCTCTGCTCTGGGCACTCTGAAAGGCTATCTTTCAGCCATTTCGGCCTTTCTTCGCCTTCCTGATCAGCCTTCTCTTTTCAAGTCCCTGATTGTTAACAGGTTTCTGAAGGGCATTACTCATCTCTTTCCTCTTTCTCCTTTCTTAATGCCCCAGTGGGACTTGAACCTTGTGCTCACTTATCTTGTGTGCTCCCTTTGAGCCACTACATAATTGTCCTCTTCGTCTCCTCACTTTGAAGACTGCTTTCTTGCTTGCCATCACCTCTGCTCGCAGGGTGGGTGAGCTTCAAGCCTTATCTTGCAAGCCTTCTTTTCTTGCTGTCCATCCGGACAAAGTAGTTCTCCGTATTAGGCCCTCTTTTCTGCCCAAAGTGGTTACCTCTTTCCACATAGGTCAGACCATCACATTGCCCACCTTCTTCCTGCCTACACACCCTTCCAAAGAGGAGGAGAGACTCCACCGTCTGGATCCAAAACGTGCGCTGTCTTTCTACCTTGACCGCACTAAAGACTTCCGGGTGGACGATCAACTCTTCGTGGGTTATGTGGGCGCCAGGAAAGGTCGGACAGTGCACAAGCGTACCATCTCTCGATGGGTTGTTCTATGCATTAAGATTTGTTATTCTTTGGCTAAAAAGGAACCTCCAATAGGACTGCGCACCCACTCTACCAGGGCCACGGCAGCTACTACTGCTTTGGGACGTTGAGTTCTGCTGGTGGACATCTGCCGGGTAGCCACGTGGGCATCTCTGCACACGTTCACAAAACATTACTGCCTGGACAGCCAATTTCGGAGAGACTGCTTTTTCGGCCGTTCTGTTTTTCAGGACTTCCTGGTGTGAACTTGGTTCGCAGACCCACCTCCGGGGTTGGGATTGCAGGGATATCTATTCTAAGGTAAGGAAACTATAACTACGGTCTCTTTCAGATGAACAAGTTACTTATCTTCGGTAACGATGAATCTGTAAGAGACATTAGTAGTTATAGATTCCTTACCGCCCCACCCATCCTCCCCGTTCTGCGAACTGGCTTCTAGGGATAGGGACTCCCTTGCAGGGCCCTAGTTTTGTGTACCAGTGGTCAGTTGCATGGCTCTGCGCTTCTGGCGTGGAAAGTCGTGTCAAAACTAACGTCAGCGCCCAGGGGCGGCGTCTAAGTAGACACTGCGACGTCATCCCGGCGAACACGACGCCAACAGCGGACGCGGAGTCGGCCGATGTCACCTACAGACGCGCAGGGGTGCTGCTAAGGAAAATATTTCTCCGGATCCAGTCTGACACCTGGGGGTAATTCTAAGGTAAAGAATCTATAACTACTAATGTCTCTTACAGATACATCGTTACGGAAGATAAGTAACTTGTTCCTCGCTATGGGGAGAGAGATACAGGGAGAGAGATAGGCCTGGCAGAACCCTTGCGCGCCTCCTTCAAAAGCCCCATGCCTCAACCTATATCTCTGCTCTTCTAGACTTGGAGGGCCGAAGCCACTCCTCACCTGCCGACATCATGCGGATCATGGTTGCCTTTTTTGAGCAGCTTTACTCTACCACTCCTGTGGCAGGCGCTGCGAACCTTCAGGCGTACTTTAGAGTCACTACAACTTGTATGGCTATCTGACGCACACAGGGAATTCCTAAACTGCCCGATTACGGTACAGGAAATACAACAAGCAATCGCAGGCCTAGCCCCTGATAAGGCCCCTGGCCTTGATGGTCTGCCCGTTGGTTTTTACAAAGAATTCTCCCAGCTACTTGCGCCTACGTTTCTGGACATGTATCAAGATTCCATAGAAACGGGCGCCCTGCCACCCTCCCTGAGAGAAGCAGTCATAATTACGCTACTTAAGCCCGATAAATCGGCTGATCAATGCGACTCATACTGGCTGCTATCCCTAATAAATACTAATAACAAAATATTCGCCAAGGTTCTGGCCAACCGCCACCAACTGTTATTACAGGTAATGATTAGACCGGACCAATCCGGCTTCATTCCTGGTAGATCAATGGCCCACAATCTCTGTATTTTATTTGCAACTATGCATTATTTATACCCGAAAACCTTTGCAGCGGCCGCGCTTTTAGACGCAATTAAAGTATTTGATTCGCTGGAATGGACCTATCTCTTCCCCTTACTGCAGAGGCTTGGGCTGGGTTCCAGTTTTATGGCGCAAATATGTTTATTATATACCTTGCCCACTACCCGTATACGTCTTAATGAGCTGATATCGGATCCTTTCCCAGTGGCAAGAGGGACACGGCAGGGGTGCCCACTCTCGCCTTTACTCTTTGCCATTGCCATGGAGCCCCTGGTGGCACGGCTACGTCAGCACCACACCAACAGAGAGATGGGATTTACATCTCGGGGACTCATTATATCCCTCCACGCCGATGACATCATGCTGTACGTAAAAGATCCGGACACCAATTTAGACCCTTTGGTCCGGGAGGTGGTCCTTTTCGGCAGCATCTCCAGTATACAGGTGAACTAGGCAAAATCTATACTCTTCCCTCCGACAGAAGCGACGGCCCCCTTCGCCTCGGACTACCCACTTCAATGGGCTGCAGGTCCTGTCAAATATTTAGGTATAATGGTCAGTAGGAACATCGAAGAGCTATGGCAGTGCAATTTTGGTAAAGCCATACACTGGCTGGAGGACCGCATCCCAGTTTGGTCGAAACTCCCCCTATCCATGGCAGGACAAATTGCATTTGCAAAAATGGTAGTGTTACCCAAATTCCTTTATTTATTCGTTAATGTTCCACTCCAGCTTACCATCAGTTTTTTCAAGTGACTCCGCTCCAATTTAATCACGCTGATATGGGCGGGCAGGCAGCCCCGGGCGAAACATGACCTACTAACATTACCGCTGGCTCAGGGTGGATTGGGTGCCCCAGATTTTTACCTATACGCATTGTGCTCTCAAGCACACTTCTTGCATTACTGGACCCATCCCACACCCTTCCAACCACACGTCGCGATTGAGACGGACAGAGTCGCCCCTTGGCCCTTGACTACAGCACTGTTTCTCCCATACAAATCACCCTCTCCTGACATTGACACTACACAATACATGCGATGGGCATGGGAGGCGTGCGGGCGTTAGACGGCTCTATGCCCCATCGGTTCCCGTAGCCAATCACGCCTCGTTACCTCCTCTACAGGACAAAGGGGCAATCAGCCGCGCGAAACGATTAAATATCCATACATTTGCAGATCTATATCCAGGCGATCGATTAATTGATCTAGCTCCTAGCTGGGAAACCTCTTGCACCGCTGGATACTCTCCTTTATTTCCAGTTACGTGCCTCATGTTAATCACTACACAACACCTTCCCAGCCCCCCCCCCTTGAAGACGTTACAAGCCCTGGAACACACATACACTAATTCCTCACAACACAAGATGATAACGTCTCTTATCTGAAAGAGACACGTTAGTGACAGATTCCTTACCTTAGAATATCCCCAGGCGTCAGGCTGGATCCGGAAAGTTTTTTGCGTAGCAGTACCCTTGCGCGTCGGTAGGCGGCGTCGTGCGGCTCCGCGTCCGTCGTCGGCGTCGTGATCGCCGGGATGACGTCGCGGGCAGTACTTAGGCGCCGCCCCTGCGCGCTGACGTCAGTTCTTCTTTTTCCGCGCCAGTAAGCGCAGATCCGGGAAGAGCAGTGCCCTAGTCACTTTTTGACTATCTTTTTTGGTGAATTTTTTCACTGTTTCTTCAACGAGTCTTCACGACTCCTAAGGTGTCGTAGGGATGCCCGGCTTTAAGCCCTGCGAGGAATGTGGTCGCATGATGTCGATCACGGACCCGCACCTCGAGTGTCTCTTTTGTCTCGGCCGAGACCACGACACGAAGTCGTGTCCTGACTGCCGGAAACTTCATCCTAAGGCTTTGCGAGAGCGGTCTCGAAAGCTCCGTGAAGTCCGGCATTCGGCTCCGCGCCGCACCAAGCCCCGGTCCCGGGAGAGGTCGAGGGGCCGGACGCGGAGTCCCCGCCGTTCGTCGGATTCAAAGTCTTCGCGCTCCTCCGGTAAGTCGAAGCACAAGAAGTCTAAGCGGCGTCATCGCTCTAAGACTTCGCCTCGCCGGTCTCGCGACTCGGCTGAGGTCCCTGTCGGCACCGTCCCCGCGGCCCCGGACGTGCCTGTCGAGTTACCCCCGCAGTACCCGCCCTACCCGGGCTCGGGGGCGACTCAGGCCGATATACAGGAATTCCTGTCGGCCATGGCCCGCCTCTTCGGGCCTCAAGGTCCCTCCGGTGCGCCTCCGGGCCCCGCGGGCCCTGATTGGGTTGCTCCGGCGTCGCCGTCGACTCCGGTCCCGGCGTCGCCTGTCCCACCAGCCTTCGTCCCGGCCTCGGCTCCGGTCCCGGCCTCGACCCCGGCTCCGGTGGGGCCGCAACCCCCATCGACGCCGGTTGACCTAACCACGCCGACGCCGATGTCCCCGGTGCCGTTTCCGACGCCGTCCGGGGCTCCGGGCGTCGTCGTTCCCCGGTTCTCTCCGGGTCCGGACATGGTGCCGGAACGGCGTCGCCCGACGCCGTATCCGGCGCCGATGAGACCTTGGGTCCCTGATGTCCCTCCTCCTCCATATTTTCAACCTGAGGAGGACCAGGAGAGCTGGGAGGGGTCTGACAACCCTCTCACACAACAGTGCGAGTTTGACCCGGACTGGGTTGAGGAACTTGGGGATGCCAGTGGTCTGGATACCTCCCCTGACTCTGGCATGCTGTCTCCTCCCGTGGCAACGGAGGAGGGGGCTAATTTTGCAACGGTGTTGCGTAGAGCTGCTGGAGCCTTGAATCTCCAGTTGCCTACAGTGGTCGTCAGGTCTAACATCCTGACTGAAGTGCTTCAGCCGGCGGCCTCCTCTTCGGAGACTGTGCTACCGTTCAACGACGCACTGACTGACGTTCTTTTGGGTGCCTGGTCCAAACCCACCACAGGGGCTCCTGTGGATAGGAACGTGGCCCGACGCCATCGCCCTGCTCCGGGCGACCCCTGTTTCTCTCCCAACACCCCACCCCTGAGAGCTTGGTTGTCCAAGCCTCTGCCTCCCAAACCGCCTTCCCTACCGCCCCTCCGGATAGGGAATCCAAGCGCCTGGATCACTTTGGGAAGAAGGCTTTCTCTTCCTCCAGTGCTGGCTTGCGGTCTGTTAATACCGCTTGCCTCTTGGGCCGATACACCCACTCCCTGTGGGATTCGGTGGCAACTGTTTTGCCGCAGTGTTCTGAGGAGGTCCAGACACTGCTTACCCGCGCCATTGCGGAAGGGCGTGATGCGGCTAAATATACCATCCGCTGTGGCCTTGATACCGCCGACTCGCTGGGCAGATCGCTTGCAACGACGGTGGCGCTGCGTCGCCACGCCTGGCTGAGAACCACTGGTTTTTCGGGAGATGTGCAGAATACTCTCATGGACATGCCCTTTGATGGTGTCGGTCTTTTTGGTTCAAAGGCAGACCATGCGCTGGAGCGTTTCAAGGACTCTCGGGCTACTGCTAAGTCCCTGGGCCTTGCTGTTGTACGCCCTCCGCTCACGTCTGCTTTTCGCCCCTTTCGTGGCCACGGAAGGGGCGCCCAGTCACGTCCGCAGCCCGGCCAACGGCCCGCGCAGCAAGCGCCTTCGCGTGGCCGAGGACGTGGATACCGCCGTGGCGGTTCGGGCAACCAGCGTGCGGGTCAGGCCACCACCTCCAACCCGTCCGCGGCCTCCAAGCCCTCCTAGTCCCTCCTTTCAGGTGCACAGTACGCCAGTCGGGGGCAGGGTCCGCCATCACCTTCACCTCTGGCGTCCCATCACCTCGGACAGGTGGGTCTTGGACATTGTCCGAAGGGGCTACTCCCTCCCCTTCGAGACCACCCCCCAGCCATGCCACCTCAATTCCACCGCATGTCAGGGGATCACTTGGCGCTTCTACAGAAGGAAGTCACGGCCCTCTTGGCCAAGAGGGCCATCGAGCATGTTCCGACCCCAGAAGTAGGGCGTGGTTGCTACTCCCACTACTTTCTGGTGCCCAAAAAGGACAAGGAGGACATGCGTCCTATCTTGGACCTCCGGAACGTCAATCGCTTCCTCCGGAAGGAGAAGTTCAAGATGCTCACCCTAGCTCAGGTCTTGACTGCCCTCGACCCCGGAGACTGGTTGGTAGCGTTGGACTTGCAGGACGCCTATTTCCACATCCCCGTCCTGCCGGCCCACCGGCGTTACCTTCGGTTCACGGTAGGCCTCGAGCATTTTCAGTTCACCGTGCTCCCCTTTGGCCTTACCAGTGCCCCTCGGGTGTTCACGAAAGTGATGGCGGTGGTCGCAGCTCATCTGCGCCGGGCAGGGGTTTCAGTCTTCCCCTACCTCGACGACTGGCTGCTGAAGGCGGGCTCGTCCCAGGCAGTCGTCTCCCACCTCCAGACTACGGCCGAACTCCTGCACTCGCTGGGGTTCTCCATCAATGTGCCAAAGTCGCATCTGATTCCTTCTCCACAGCTCCTTTTCATCGGAGCAGTTCTGGACACGACGCAGTTTCGGGCCTATCCTCCCGAACGGCGAGTCCGGGATATTCAGGCTATGATTCCGATCTTTCAGCCTTTATCCTGGGTTTCGGTACGGATGACCCTGAGGCTGCTGGACCTCATGACCTCCTGCATCCTGCTGGTCACTCATGCCAGATGGCATATGCGGGCTCTGCAGTGGGACCTGAAGTTCCAGTGGGCGCAGCACCAGGGCAACCTGTCCGATCACGTCCAGATCTCGGAGGGGACTGCAAAACAGTTGCAGTGGTGGCTCTCGAACCGGCAATGGGTCATGGGCAGATCCCTCTCCCTTCCCCAGCCAGAGCACACAGTTGTGACGGACGCGTCCCTTCTGGGATGGGGCGGTCACATGGGAGAGGCGGAGATCAGAGGCCTCTGGTCTCCGGCGGAGTCCCGGCTCCATATCAACCTTCTGGAGCTCCGGGCGATCCGACTTGCACTCAAGGCATTCCTTCCCTCTGTCAAAGGGAAGGTAGTGCAGGTGTTCACAGACAACACCACCGCCATGTGGTACTGCAACAAACAAGGCGGGGTGGGGTCGTGGACCCTTTGTCAAGAGGCTCTGCGCCTCTGGACATGGCTGGAACATCAGGGCATGTTCCTGGTGGTTCAACACCTGGCAGGTTCCCTGAACGCCAGGGCGGACGAACTCAGCCGCAGGTGCATGATGGATCACGAATGGCGTCTTCACTCGGAAGTGGCGCAAGGACTCTTTCTACAGTGGGGAGAGCCTTGGTTAGATCTATTCGCCACCGAAGAGAACGCGCAATGTCATCAGTTCTGCGCGTTGGAATTTCCAAGGCGGCACTCGCTCGGCGACGCTTTTCGTCACGAGTGGAGTTGCGGTCTATTGTACGCCTTTCCGCCTATACCACTTCTACCCAGAGTGTTGAAGAAGATTCGGCACGACCGGGCCCAAGTCATTCTTGTGGCTCCGGACTGGGCTCGAAGAGTTTGGTATCCCGAGCTACTCAATATGAGCGTAGATCCCCCGATCCGTCTGCCTCTTCGGGAGGATCTTCTGTCGCAGCAGCAGGGGGACGGTCCTCCACCCGAACCTGTCCAGTCTACACCTGCTTGCGTGGAGATTGAGCGGCGGCAGTTGATTCCTTTCGACTTGCCTCCCGAAGTTTGTGATGTGATTCTGGCAGCCAGGCGTCCCTCCACTAAGGTGGTATACGCCTGCAGGTGGAACAAATTTGTGGCATGTTGCACAGCAAAGGCTGTGAATCCCCTTTCTGCCCCTCTTTCTGAGGTCCTTCTGTTCCTTCTCTCTCTGGCCCAACAGGGTTCTGCCCTGGGTACCATCAAGGGTTATCTTTGTGCTATCTCGGCCTTCCTCAGGCTCCCTGATCAGCCCTCCCTTTTCAAGTCCCCTGTTGTTAACAGGTTCTTAAAAGGCATTACTCACCTCTTCCCTCCTGTTCCGTTTGTGATGCCTCAGTGGGACTTGAACTTGGTTCTTACCTCTTTAATGTGCGCTCCCTTTGAGCCTCTACATAACTGTCCTCTTCGTCTTCTGACTCTGAAGACAGCCTTTCTGGTGGCCATCACCTCCGCTCGGCGGGTGAGTGAGCTCCAGGCTCTATCTTGCAAACCTCCCTTTCTGTCTGTTCATCCAGACAAGGTTGTTCTTCGGACGCGTCCGTCCTTCTTGCCAAAGGTGGTTACTGCTTTCCACATTGGGCAGACCATCACTTTGCCCACCTTCTTTCCGCCTCCGCATCCTTCCAGAGAGGAAGAGAGGCTCCACCGTCTGGACCCAAAACGTGCGCTCTCTTTCTATATTGACCGCACAAAACACTTCCGGGTGGATGACCAGCTCTTTGTTGGCTACGTGGGCGCCAAAAAGGTCGGGCGGTGCACAAGAGGACCATCTCCCGCTAGGTTACCTTGTGCATCAAGACCTGCTATTCTTTGGCTAAAAAGGAGCCTCCTGTTGGGCTGCGTGCCCATTCCACCAGGGCAACGGCTGCTACCACGGCCTTGGGCCGCGGTGTTCCGCTGCCGGTTATCTGTCAGGCAGCTACGTGGGCCTCGCGGCACACGTTTACAAAGCATTACTGCCTTGACAGTCAGGTCCGGAGGGACGGCTTCTTTGGCCGTTCTGTCCTCCAGGACTTCCTTGTCTGATCTTTGTTCGCAGACCCACCACCGGGGTTGGTATTGCTGGGGTATCTATTCTAAGGTAAGGAATCTGTCACTAACGTGTCTCTTTCAGATGCACAAGTTACTAACTTGTGTAACGATATATCTGTAAGAGACAGTAGTTAGTGACAGATTCCTTACCGCCCACCCATCCTCCCCGTTCTGCGAACTGATTTCTAGGGTTAAGGACATCCCTTTCAGGGCCCTAGTATTTTTCAGACACCTATGTCAGCTTCTTGCATGGCTCTGCGTTCCTGGCGCGGAAAGTCGTGTACAGAACTGACGTCAGCGCGCAGGGGCGGCGCCTAAGTACTGCCCGCGACGTCATCCCGGCGATCACGACGCCGACGACGGACGCGGAGCCGCACGACGCCGCCTACCGACGCGCAAGGGTACTGCTACGCAAAAAACTTTCCGGATCCAGCCTGACGCCTGGGGATATTCTAAGGTAAGGAATCTGTCACTAACTACTGTCTCTTACAGATATATCGTTACACAAGTTAGTAACTTGTGCTACCGGCATATGCAACAGACCGCACCTGTGACTACTCCGGAAACACGAGAGGCTTGGAATGCAAACCTAGCATTCGCCCTGTCGGATGCACAATGGTCGTTTTGTTGCAGACAATTCGAGATGTTGTCTCCTAATTACCGATTGGGCTTGATTCATTTCAAATTCTTACATAGATTATACCGCACACCAGCGCATCTATGCAGGATGGGGATGATTCCTGACTCCCGATGCCAACGCTGTCACGGGCCGCAATCGGACTTTATCCACCTTGCATGGCACTCTCCTGCCATTACAGCCTACTGGGGCGAGGTCTTTCGCACACTAGAAGGGATCACGGGGTCGCCTGTCGCATTTTCACCATTACTAGGGCTGTTGGGGTATGTGGGTGAGGTCACTCGGGAGCTTCGAAAACTGGTTGCGTTATCGCTCCTTTTAGCGAAACGTCAAGTGGCTATGCCTAGAGGAGATCGCGTGCTCCTAGATCCAAAGATTGGCTCACAGACATTGCATATTGCCAAGAACAATTGACTGCATATTGGGATCTGCAGCCATAGGGTAGCCACCCTCATGATATATGGGAACCATTCAGTGCTTACTTTCAGCCGGAGCTTTCCGGTGCTAAGCTCCGGCACTTAATTGGTTTCCGGTGCTCGGCACCTAATTGTGAACACCATACATAGAACAGTCTGCCACATGGTGGCATTGCTCATCTAATTTAGAGATGAGCAGGACAACGGTTGTTTTGGAATACAATATACATTAAAATTGCAAATACCTGCCTCCCCAGCCATTCCTTTAGCTTTGGGGACCTGGAATAATCTGAACTGTTGCATTTACATGCGAGAGAGATGATTAGTAGTTGTTTTGACAGCGATGACAAGGGCGATGGGTGGTGCAAGCTGTTGTGGCCTCCCAGTCAGAGCCCTGGCACTTAATATTTTACAAATTAAGCACTGGAACCATTTACAACTTACCTCCGGCATCAAGACTCCAGATCTGCTGTAACACCTGTAGACACATCACTTCTTGGCGTAGATAAGGCATAGGTCGCATAACCTCAACCTTGCACCTCTGGATGTCTATGACAACGAGAAAGCTGTTGGACACAGAGGAAGCAATTCCGGGGTTATGTTGGGAGGTGGAATGCTGGAAACTACATAGAATCTGGCAGGAGAACATGTCCTCTGAGATCGCCAAACTGGACAATGTTACTGCAATGGAGCACCTCAGCAGTGTATTGTTACTGATTGTGCATGATTATGACACGTACATGTAACTGGCCATGTGTTGTTCAATTAATAAAAAATATAAGTTAAAAAAAGCCATCTGAACTATGGATAGTAATGTTTACATTCAGTTTGCATGAGCCAATTTAACATATGAGTAACATGCTCCTTTGCACACCTGATATTTCTTCTAGCCTTCAAAACCCCACAATCTTATTGTTCTCTCATTACCTAGTTTAGAATATATATATATATATATATATATATATATATATATATATATAGATATATATATAATGGTTCTTGATTTGACACCTCACACTATTTCTTGTCTTGTTTGATAGGCATTATTGGTGGATTTACCAGTGTGTTCACCTCAACAGTAGAAGGGGTCAAAACTGAAGGAGGAGTCAGTGGCTTCATATCGGGCCTTGGTAAAGGGCTTGTTGGAACTGTAACTAAACCAGTAGCTGGAGCTCTGGATTTTGCTTCAGAAACAGCTCAAGCTGTGAGGGATACGGCAACCCTCAGTGGGCAAAGGTCAGTAATTTTAATATTTATAATCTGAGGATACGGTATGTCACATTTTAGTGCTGCATTGACCATTTTGTTGAATCTTCTTGTTCTAGTGTTTTGAAGTGAAAAAGTACAGAAATGTTCTTTTAGCTACCCTTCAAGTCTGGCGTGCTCTTTCAGTTATAACGTTTTTCTTTTTTTTTTGTGAGCGATCTTCCGTCAGGTGTTTGTTTGTATCACAGTTCGAGATGGGCTGAGCAAACGTACACCGCTGCTGTGTTTGAAATGTGATTGGTTTATACCCTATACTTAGAAACCTACAGAATGAACTTCCTTAGTGTACCTTTCATGGTGTGGACTTTAGACTTAATAATGGGGATGTGGATGTTCTGAACTGCACCCTGAGTGTCCCTCAGAAAAATACCAGGAACCCTAAGTTTATTGTTTCTTTGGGTTCCTGGAGGTACAAGTCCTGCACCACTCAAGGTCTTCAGGACACTCGGGGAAGAGGCATAAGAAGAAGAAGAAGAAGTCCAAGAGGTCTTCATCTTCACCTCGGCTGTCTTCCGTCGATGAGAATGGTAAGGAGCACCGACGCTCTAGGCACAGCTCCGCGGAGCAGGAGCCTGGGTCGACTTCGCGCCTCCGTCCCTTTCCGGGAGCCGGAGCGACCCCCGCTCAAATAAAAGAATTTTACGATGCCATTCGCCGCATATTTGAGTGGGCTGACCTGACTGGTGAGCCCTCGGGTCCCGCGGAGTTGGAAGGGGACCCATCGGTTTGGAAGCCGTCGGCTCCGGCCACAGTGCTAGTGGGGCCTCATGGATCCGATCCTGGATCCAGGTCGACGCCGGTCATGCCAATGCGACCTCCTCCGGCGTCGGACCCTAAGTCGGTGCATGTGGCAGCGGCGGTGCCTCCAGGCGGCAACAGCCCCATCCTCATCCCCGACGACACGGAGCCGGAACAATGTCGCTCAATGCTCATTCCGGCGCCAATTGAATCGAGGGGTTCTATGTTGTCGCCTGAGCACTTTGAAGATGGGCTAGGCTCGGGAGAGGAATGGGAGGGGTCTATGGACCCTCTGGAACACCAGGATGACTCTGCTGAGCCTTTGGAGTGGAATGGGGAACTTGCGGAAGCCAGTGAACTGGACACTTCTCCAGATACTGGCATGCTCTCTTCACTAACAGTGGCTACGGAGAAGGGGGCATCCTATGCCATTGTGGTTAAGAGTGCAGCTGAGGTCCTTGGACTGGAGCTGCCCTCAGTGCAGGTCAGAACTAATCTCCTGACCGAAGTGCTTCAACCTGGGGCTTCCACTTCCGAACCCCTTTTGCCCTTTAATGAAGCACTTACAGACGTCCTACTAGGCATGTGGTCCAAGCCTAGCACAGGGGCTCCTGTGAATAGGATGATTGCACACCGCCAACACCCTGCACTGGGTGATACGAAGTTCCTCAGCCAACATCCCACCCCTGAAAGTTTGGTGGTGCAGGCCTCTACTTCCCAGGGCTCGTTCCCTTCCGCCCCTCCGGATAGGTAATTCAAGAGGTTGGAATCATTTGGGAAGAAGTTGTTTTTTTCCTCCAGCCTGGCATTATGGTAGGTGAATACTGCATGCTTATTGGGCTGTTTCTCCCACTCCCTTTGGGAGACGGTTGCACAAGTGCTGCCACAAGTCCCGGAGGAGGCCTGGGCTGTGCTCTCCCAAGCAGTCCGGGATGGGAGAGATGCAGCAAACTTCACCATACAGTGTGGCCTAGATACGACGGATTCGCTGGGCAGATTGATTTCAACGGTAGTGGCCTTGAGGTGCCACGCCTGGCTAAGAACAGCTGGCTTCTCAGGCGATGTCCAGTCCAATCTGATGGACATGCCCTTTGATGGAACCCATCTTTTTGGGGAAAAGGCAGATTTGGCCCTGGTCAGGTTCAAGGACTCTCAAGCTACGGCCAGATCCTTGGGCCTCTCCTCCACTCCTCGTGGTCAGTCTTCCTTTCGTGGCACCGGAAGGGGTTTCCAGCCGCGTCAGCCCTATCCCAGCCACCGTCCTGCACGGACTGCCCAAGCCGTGTGAGTACGTGTACGCGGTGCATTCCAATCCAGGAATGGAGGCCAGAAGTCGGCCACACTGCCCTCAGCAGCCGCAGCCTCCAAGCACTCCTAGGCTGACTCTGCAGGACCACACTACTCCAGTTGGTGGGAGAATTCGTCATCATCTCCCCCACTAGAGATGCATAACATCGGACAAGTGGGTCTTGCAGATTGTCCAGGAGGACTATTCTCTTCCTTTCCTTTTTTTTCCGCCTCCCATTCTGCCCAATCAGGAAGGGCTGACGGAGGATCATCTGAAATTGCTCCAAGAGGAAGTTACAGCTCTCTTGGCTAAAGGAGCTATAGAAAGGGTCCCGGTTTCAGAAGTAGACAGTGGTTGTTATTCCCGCTACTTTCTGATTCGAAAGAAGAACAAAGGGTGCGGCCCATTTTAGATCTTCAGACCGTCAATCTCTTCCTCAAGAAGCTCATGTTTTGTCTGCCCTAGACCAGGAAGACTGGATGATAGCGTTAGACCTGCAGGATGCATATTTTAATATTCCCATTCTGCCAGGCCACAGGCGTTGCTTGCGGTTCAAGGTAGGTCGCGAGCACTTTCAATTTACTGTGCTCCCCTTCGGCCTTACCAGTGCCCCTCAGGTGTTCACCAAGGTGATGGCAGTGGTCGCAGCTCAACTGCGCAGGTTAGGGGTGTCAGTCTTCCCCTACCTCGACAACGGGCTGTTGAAGGCGTCCTCGCCCCAGACTGTCGTCTGCCACCTTCAGACTACGGCAGGCCTCCTGCATTCGCTGGGGTACTCTATAAACGTGCCGTAGTCACACCTGACACCTTCTCAGACGCTCCTTTTCATCGCAGCAGTTCTGGACACAGTGCAGTTTCGAGCCTATCCTCAGGAGCAGCAAGTCCAGGATATTCAGATTATGATTCTGACGTTTCAGCCTCTATCCTGGATTTCGGTGAGACTGACCCTGAGGCTGTTAGGCCTCATGTCCTACTGTATCCTTTTGGTAAATCATGCCAGGTTTTGTATGCGGGCTCTGCAGTGGGACCTGAAGTTCCAGTGGGCACAGCATCAAGCAAATCTCACCGACATGGTCCAGATCTCTGAAGTAACTGCGAGAGATCTGCAGTGGTGGTTGACGAACCGCGATTGGGTCAATGGTAGACCCCTCTCCAACCAGAACTCACAGTAGTGACAGATGCGTCACTTCTGGGATGGGGCGGTCATCTGGAAGAGGTTGAGTTTGTTGGATGGATTCTGTGAGATCACAGAACTATGCTGGGAAATATGGGACCTTAGTAGGCAGGGACTGAATTATCCTGATACATTAGTTCCCATGAGCCCGAGACGACTAGCTATAGTGTCTCACTTGCCCTCCTGCTCACTCACAGAGGAACAAGTGATTAGACACCCAAGAACACAACACTCCCGACTCTCCCAGGAATCGCGGTTGCAAGACACACCCTTTCACTCACGCACTTGTACTCGTCCACAATAAGATCTGACAGAAACACGAGACAGTTTAAAATGTTTATTTTAACTAACGTTCTCTAGTATGCAGTATACGTGCCACATCATAGCAAGTAGTCCGAAAATCATAAAAGGAGCTGTCATGATAAACGACAGAGTAACCTAACCTCCCTCCCCTTGTATAGAAGCCAATTGATTATATATTAGAAGATCTTTGGGTGTTATCAGCAGACCCCGTACCTCAGTCTATAGATGGTAGTTCTACATCACAGGTGCTGTCCTGCTCTTCTCCCTGGGAAGATCCCTCTCCAAGTGTCCGTTACCTATCTATATAGCCCCATATGACCAAAGTACGTGTTCCCAAGAAACAGAGGCATCTGAATGTTTTGTCTAGGTGCTAGGGCCTGACCAGAACAAAATAACAAGGGGCATTGTTGTTCGACCTTGTTCACAATGTGCAGACTAAATCCCGGGAACATGCAAGGCAGGTGAAAACAACAGCATGTTCTATGTGAAAGTTTCAGAGTACACAAGCAAACAAATCCGTGTAGTAATGTGCGCAAAGCAGGAGACAGGCAGCAACATGCTCATGCTAACATGGAGAAGACTACAATGCCCCGATGGGCCTCGTGACAAGATCAGGGGACACTGGTCTCCGGCGGAGTCAGGGCTCCTGTGGATAGGAACGTGGCCCGACGCCATCGCCCGGCCTCGGGCGACCCCATTTTCCTCTCCCAACACCCTACCCCTGAGAGCTTGGTTGTCCAAGCCTCTGCGTCTCCGAGCGCATTCTCTTTCACACCCCTGGACAGGGAATCCAAGAAACTGGAGCAGTTGGAGCTCCGGGCAATTCGATTGGCATTGAAAGCATTTCTTCCCTCTGTCAAAGGGAAGCTAGTACAGGTGTTCACGGACAACACCACTGCCATGTGGTACTGCAACAAGCAGGGCGGGGGTGGAGTCGTGGATCCTTTGTCAAGAGGCCCTGCGACTCTGGGCATGGCTGGAACAGCAGGGCATAACCCTGATGTTTCAACACCTGGCATGTTCTCTAAACGCCAGGGCGGACAAACTCAGCTGTCGATGCCTAGCAGACACGAATGGCGTCTCCAGTAGGAGGTGGTGCAAGTTCTCTTTCAGCAGTTGGGAGAACCTTGGTTCAATTTGTTCACCTCCGAAGAGAACGTAGAGTGTCAGCAGTATTGCGTGCTGGAGTTTCCAATGGCTATCGCTCGGCAACCATTTTCGTTGCATGTGGAGCTCAGGCCTACTGTACGCCTTTCCGCCCATACCACTCCTGCCCAGGGTACTGAAAAAGATCAGGAACAACCGGGCCCAAGAATCCTTGTTGCTCCAGACTGGGCAGAGAGTTTGGTATCCAGAGCTTTTGAGAATGAGCATCTATCCTCCTACCAGGCTGCCCCTTTGGGAAGATCTTCTGTCGCAGCAGCAGAGGAGGGTCCTTCACCCGAACCTGTCAACTCTGTGCCTCCTTTCATGGAGATTGAGAGGCGGCAGTTGATGGCTTTTGGCCTTCCTCCCGAAGTCTGTAACGTTATTTTGGCGGCCAGGCGGCCCTCCACTAAGATGGTATATGCCTGCCGTTGGCAGAAATTTGTATTATACTGTACAGAAAGGTCTTTTGACCCTCTTTCTGCTTCTCTTTCCACTGTCCTTTTGTTTATTCTGACCCTTGCCCAACAGAGCTCTGCTTTGGGATCTCTCAAGGGTTACCTTTCTGCTCTCTCTGATTTTTTGCGGCTGCCAGACCAGCACTCTCTCTTTAAGTCACGATTGTACATAAGTTTCTTAAAGAGCTGGCTCACTTGTTTCCACCCACTCCCTTTGTTATGCCACAGTGGGACCTTAATTTGGTACTCACCTACCTGATGTGTGCCCCCTTTGAGCCTTTACACAATTGTCCCCTCCGGCTGTTCCCCATCAAAACAGCCTTCTTAGTGGCTATTACATCGGCCCAGAGTGTTAGAGAGTTGCAGGCGTTATCTTGCTCGCCTCCTTATTTTATGTCCTTTCCAGACAAAGTGGTGCTTTTTTTGACAAAAGTTGTGACCCCTTTCCATCTGGGTCAGTCCATCACTTTGCCCACCTTCTTTGCTCCCCCGCATCCCTCTAAGGAAGAGGAGTGTCTCCACTGGCTGGACCCAAAAAGAGCGTTGTCATTCTACCTTGACCGCACAAAAGAGCTCCGGGTGGACGACCAACTCTTTGTGGGGTACGTGGGAGCAAAGAAGGGAAGGGTAGTGCAGAAAAGGACCATTTCTTGCTGAGTCATTCTCTGCATCAAGATTTCTTGTGCCCTGGCAAAGAAGCAACCTCCTGAGGGATTAAGGGCCCATTCCACCAGGGTAAAGGCTGCGACTACGGCCTTGGCTCAGGGTGTCCCAGTGCAAGACATCTGTCAGGCAGCAACGTGGGCATCTTTGCACACGTTTGCAAAACACTACTGCCTGGACTTTCAGGTCCGCAGAGACGGGCATTTTGCCCACTCGGTTCTACAGGACTTCCTAGTATAGGATATTGGTCTGCAGCCCACCACTGGGATGGTATGGCTTGGGTATCTAATTCAAAGGTAAGGAATCTGCAGCTAGAAGTCTTTATCAGATGAACAAGTTACTTTCCTTCGGTAACGCGTTATCTGGTAGAGACTGTCTAGCTGCAGATTCCTTACAGCCCCATCCATGCTTCCCCGCTTTGCGGACTTATATTGTAGGGCTAGGGTTACTTCCCCTTTCATTGCCCTAGGTTTGCACACGATTACGTCGGTTACTTCGTGGCTCTGCGCTTCTGGCGTGGAAAAACGAAGAAAAGTACTGATGTTCGCGCGCCTGGGTGGCGCCTATATAGGCACCGCAATGGCATAACTGACGCTGACAACGTCACACGGAGCCGAATGGAGTCAGCCGACGGCGTGCGCAAAGGGTATTGCTCAACAAAAGTTTCCGGATCCAGCCTGACACCTGTGAAATTCAAAGGTAAGGAATCTGCAGCTAGATAGTCCCTATCAGATAATGCGTTACCGAAGGTAAGTAACTTGTTCTTAAGGTCTAATTTGACAAACTGTTGTAAAACCTTATGTGATCAACAGAAAACATTTTAGTCGTGCTTGTGAGAAGGGGGCCTTGGCTCTGCTCACATGTTCATCTTCCTACGTGCTGGATTTGATTGGGAAAAAGTTGTGTATCTCCAAGGAAACAAAGTGCTTGTATTATACATATTTTGCTCAGTACGGCAGGGGTGAGTTAGTTATGGTGATAAGCCAGTTATCAAGGCTGTAGGTCTGATTGATTCATTGGGAAAAGTTATGTTCAATGCCTTGGGTATGATGTGTTTCTTTATTGTGAAAAGTATATACTAACACCAATAGGCCTTAATAGGTGGATTGTTATTTCACTGTTAAAGCCTGTAGACAAATATTTTCTAACATGTATTCCTACTGATTACTGTCGTAGGGAGGGTTTTGTTTGCCTACTCTGACAAACACAATTTATATCTGATAGAGACATCTAGCCGCAGATTCCTTAACTTAGAATATCCCCAGGCGTCAGGCTGGATCCGGAGAATTTTTTGCAGCAGCACCTCTGCGCGCCGGGGGCGGCGCCGCATGGCTCCGCCCTGACGTCGTCCACGGACATGACGTCAGCGGAGCCATACAAGTCCCTCCCGGCGCGCTGACGTCAGTTTCCTACTTTTCCGCGTCCCAACGCGGATCCAGGAGTAAGCGGTTCCTCTGGCCTGTTGTTCAGGCCTTCTCGACGCCTTCGGCGTCAGGGAACAGTGTGCGATGCCTTCGGGTTTCAAGGTGTGTGAGACCTGTACGCGGCAGATGTCAGCGACAGAGCCGCACGCCATCTGTATGTGGTGCCTAGGAGAGCACCACGACTCCGAGGAGTGCGACGCCTGCCAGCAGATGAAGCCGAAGTTCCTGCGGGAGCACCAGATGAAGTTGTTGTCCGCCCGGATGTCCCGCCCGGAGCCTTCGCGCCGCCGATCTCCATATCGAGCTGGGGCTCCTGTTCGGGTCCGGTCACGGAGTCGTTCCCGCGGACGTCGTTCACCTGTCGCAGGTAAGCAAAAGCACAAGTCACCGAGGTCGTCGACCTCACATAAACGTGAGGACGGGGCCCGCTGCTCCCGGTCCTTACCGGGCGCGGGCGCCCAGGAGTCGGTCTCCTTATACCCGCCCTTTCCTGGTGTTGGGGCGACTCGGGCCCAGATGGAAGCCTATTCCAAGGCACTTCACTCCATCTTTGGGTCACCCCCTCTCCCTGGCGTGCCCTCGGGCCCCACAGAGGGGGTAGGGACTCAGGTCGGGTCCTCGCCGGCGGGTTCGCCCTCGGCACCGGCCGAGTTCCTCGGCTCCGGCGTCGCTGTGACGTCGGAACACGGCCCGGAGGGGCATCCCAGTCAGACGTCGAGCCCTTCTGCCCCGTCTCCGCATAGCCCTTTGGGGCTCCCTGCACCGACGTCGGATGCAGCTGCAGCACGGAGCTCGACTCCTTGTCGACATCCTTCCTCCCCGCAGGGCTCAGTAGAGGGCGAGTCGACGCCGGTCCGACGCCGGGCCAAGTCATCCTTGGTGATTGTCGACGTCGATACGACGCCGTCGCGACGTTGGTCAACGCCGGTGCCGGCACCGGTCCCTGTTGTTCCTCTGTTCGAAGAGGATGAGGACCCGGAGCGCCCAGGGTTGTTTCCAGGCTCTCCGGCTCCGCTGGCCAGTGGCCCTTTGCTCGGCCTCCGGCTGCGGCGTCTCTCCTTTCTGGGGGACGCGTTAGTCTTCATCCGTCCCCTACAGATGGTTTGTTATCGCCACCTAGAATGGCTACAGAGGCTAGCGCGGCATTTGCGAGGGCTGTTTGCATGGCTACAGCTATTTTACACCTGCAGCCCCCCTCAGTCTCCTTGCCTTCTGATCCATTATTGGATCTTCCCTACCAGGATGTTGTGGAGGTGGAGCCCTTGCTGCCTTTTGGCGGGTTGTTATTTGACACCCTCTTGGCACGTGGGCACGGCCCTCCTCGGGAGACCCTGTGGATCGGGCCATCACACGTCGGCATCGCCCGGCCCCTGATGACCCTGTCTGTTTATCCCTTCATCCTAGGGCTCACGGCCGAGTGGTCCAGGCGGCTTTCGCCTCGCAGCCTTCCTCTCCTCTCCCGTTGCTACCTCCCACTAGGGAGTCTCGTTGGTTGGAGACATGTGGCCGCCAAATTTTGCGTCCACTAGTTTGGTCATCCGTGCTCTGAACACGTCTTGCGTGTTTGCATGGGCTACTTTTGCCCTTTGGGACTCGGTCGAGCGTCTTCTTCCCTCTCTTCCAGAGGGTCCCCGTGCTGACCTGGATCGTCTCCTTCATGATGGCCGATTCATGGCACAATTTACCATTCGGTCGACTATGGACACCACTGACTCTGTGGGTCGGTCGATGGCCAGGTCCGTTGCTCTGCGTATCCATGCCTGCGCGATGGTGGTTTCCCTGACAATGTTCGGGAGAGTCTTCGGGATTTGCCATTTGATGGCGTGTCCCTTTTTGACAGTCATGCGTACTCAGCAGTCAACCACCTCATGTCTGGGCTCCCATGACTTTGTGTTATCTGAAAGAGACACGTTAGTGATAGATTCCTTACCTTAGAATTACCCCCAGGCGTCAGACTGGATCCGGAAAGCTTTCGTCAGCAGTACCCCTGCGCGTCGGAAGGTGGCTTCATGCAGCTCCGCGTCCGTCGTAGATGTCGTGATCGCCGAGATGACGTCGCGGCAGCTACTTAGACGCCGCCCTCGCGCGCTGATGTCAGTTTTTTTTTTTTCACGCCAGCAAGCGCAGATCCGGAGAGAGCGGTACCCCCAGTCAATTTTTGACTGAGTTTTTGGGACTTTTGTCTCTGTCTTTTTCGAGTCTTTGACTCCTGGTGTTATAGGGATGCCCGGTTTCAAGTCTTGCGAGGTTTGTCCCCGCATGATGTCGGTGACGGACCCGCACCGTGAGTGTCTCTACTGCCTGGGGCGCGACCATGACCCCTCGTCGTGCCCCGACTGCCGGGCCATGGCTCCGAAAACTTTGCGGGAGCGGTCCCGAAAGTTGCTTGAGGCCCGGGAGTCGGCTCCGCACCGTTCAAGGTCCTGGTCCCGTGGGAAGTCGAGGGACCGGTCGCGGAGCCACCACCATCGTTCGACGAAGTCTTCGCACTCGGGGTCAGGTAAGACGAAGCACAAGAAGTCGAAGAAGTGACGTCGCTCTTCGCCTTCCCCTAGCCTGTCGCGCGACACGGCTGAGGGTGCGGGCGGTGCCACCCCCGCGGCTCCGGCGGAGCCTGCGCAGTTGCCGACGGCCTACCTGCCTTTCCCGGGTCCGTCGGCGACCCGGGCCCAGCTGCAGGAATTTCTGTCAGCCATGGCCCGCCTCTTTGGCCCGTCGAGCCCCGCCGGCGCGTCTCCAGGCCCCGCGGGTCCAACTGGGGGTCCTCGCCCTTATTCGTCGGCGGCTCCGGCCTCGGCGCCGCGAGACCCCCATGGATCCATGCATGGATCCCAGCCGATGTCGGTTGACCGCGTACGACCTCCATCGACGTCTACGGCACCGCCGCCGGCCGGCTCCCCGGCCGATGTCGTCCCCGGCTTCCACCCCTACATGGAGACGGGGTCGATAGACGCCGATCCCGACGGGGAATTTTTATCCCTTTCTCCATCCTCCTCCTTCTTTTCCACCTGCCCAGCAGGTTACGGAGGATGGGGAGGACTGTGAGGGGTCTGAAGACCCTCTCGCAGCCCAGTGCGAGTTAGACCCAGACTGGGCAGAGGATTTGGAGGATGCAGGTGATCTGGATTTCTCTCCAGAACCTGGCGCACTGTCTCCTTCCACCGTGGCTACGGAGGAGGGTGGTACTTATTCAGTTGTGTTGCATAGGGCAGCAGAGGCTCTCCACCTCGAGCTCCCTACAGTGGCCGTCAGGACTAATCTCCCAACACCCTACCCCTGAGAGCTTGGTTGTCCAAGCCTCTGCGTCTCCGAGCGCATTCCCTATCTGAAAGAGACACGTTCGTGACAGATTCCTTACCTTAGAATATCCCCAGGCGTCAGGCTGGATCCGGAAAGTTTTGCGTAGCAGTACCCCTGCGCGTCGGTAGGCGGCGTCGTGCGGCTCTGCGTCCGTCGTCGGCGTCGTGATCGCCGGGATGACGTCGCGGCCAATACTTAGACGCCGCCCATGCGCGCTGGCGTCAGTTATTTCTTTTTCCGCGCCAGTAAGAGCAGATCCGGATTGAGCAGTGCCCCAGTCATTTTTTGACTGAATCTTTTTCGAGACTTTTTGTCCAAGTTTTCGAGTTGTTTCGACTCCAAGGTGTCAGTAGGGATGCCCGGCTTCAAGCCATGCGAGGTCTGTAATCGCATGATGTCGATTACGGATCCGCACCGAGAGTGTCTCTTCTGCCTGGGGCGCGGCCACGACCCCAAGTCGAGCCCCGAGTGCCGGTCCCTCGCCCCGAAGGCTTTGCGAGAGCGGTCTCGAAAGCTTCTCGAGGCCCGGCACTCGGCTCCGCGCCGCTCGAGGTCCCGGTCCCGGGAGAGGTCGAGGGGCCGGTCGCGGAGCCATCGTTATTCGTCGGGGTCGAAGTCTTCGTCTTCAGGTAAGGCGAAGCGCAAGAGGTCGAAGAAGCGTCGCTCTAAGACCTCCCCTCGCCGGTCTCACGACTCGGCTGAGGGTCCAGCTGGTACCGCCCCCGCGGCTCCGGGGGTACCCGAACAGCCGACGCCGGCCTATCCGCCTGTCCCGGGTCCGACGTCGACTCCGGCCGACATCCAAAACTTCTTGTCGGCCATGGCTCGCATCTTCGGGCCAAATGTTACCCCGGTGCGCCTTCGGGCCCCAGTGGGAGTCCTCCCTCGGCACCACCGGCGGCCCCGGCCCCGGTGTCCCCGGCGGCTCCGGCGCCGCAGGACCCCCTCAGATCCAGGCCTGGATCCCGGTCGACGACGGTTGACCTAATAACACCTCCACCGGCGCCGACCTCCCCGGTACCATTTACGGCGCCGTCCGAGGCCCAGGACGGCGCCGTCCCCAGGTTCTCCCCGGAACCGGACACCGCGCCGGATCGACGTCGGCCGATGCCGATCCCGACGCCGATGGGACCCTTCTTCCCTCATGTCCCTCCTCCATACTTTTCACCTGTTTTGGAGCACAAGGAGGGCTGGGAGGGGTCGGAAGACCCTCTCACAGCTCAATGTGAGCCTTATCAGGACTGGGCTGAGGAACTGGGTGATGCCAGTGGCCTGGACACCTCTCCAGACCTTGGCATGCTGTCTCCTCCTTCCGTGGCAACGGAGGAGGGAGCAAGTTATGCAACGGTGTTGCGTAGGGCGGCCGCGGTCTTGCGCCTCGAGCTCCCTACAGTGGCTGTCAGGACTAACCTCCTGATGGAAGTGCTTCAGCCGGCGGCTACCTCTTCGGAGCCACTGCTGCCGTTCAACGACGCCCTTTCTGACGTTCTTTGGGCACCTGGTCCAGGCCCACCACAGGGGCTCCTGTGGACAGGAACGTAGCCCGACGCCATCGCCCGGCCCCGGGCGACCCCTTGTTCCTCTCCCAACACCCCACCCCGAGAGCTTGGTTGTCCAAGCCTCTACCTCTCAAAGCGCTTCCCTACGGCTCCGCCGGATAGGGAATCCAAAAGACTGGAACAATTTGGGAAGAAGATTTTTTCTTCCTCCAGTGCTGGATTGCGGTCCGTGAACACCGCTTGCCTTTTGGGCCGTTACTCCCACTCTCTGTGGGATTCGGTGGCGCAAGTGCTGCCCAAGTGTCCTGAGGAGGTCCAGACACTGCTCTCCCGTGTTATTGCAGACGGGAGGGACGCGGCAAAGTTCACAATCCGATGTGGCCTTGACACCGCTGACTCGCTAGGCAGATCGCTTGCGACGACAGTGGCGCTGCGCCGTCACGCCTGGCTGAGGACCACTGGTTTCTCGGGAGATGTCCAAAACACCCTTATGGACATGCCCTTCGATGGCATCCGCCTTTTTGGCAATAAGGCAGACAGCGCGCTGGAGCGTTTTAAGGACTCGCGGGCTACGGCCAAGTCCTTGGGCCTTTCCGCCTCGCGCCCTCCGCAGCAGTCTGCTTTTCGCCCCTTTCGTGGCCACGGAAGGGGTGCCCAGTCACGTCCACTGCCCAGCCACCGGCCCGCGCAGCAAGCGCCTTCGCGTGGTTGAGGACGTGGCTCCCGACGAGGCGGGTCGGGTAACCAGCGTGCGGGTCAGGCCACCACCTCCGCCCCGTCCGCGGCCTCCAAGCCCTCCTAGTCCATCCTTTCAGGTCCACAGCATGCCAGTGGGGGGCAGGGTCCGCCATCACCTTCCCCACTGGCGTACCATCACATCGGACAGGTGGGTTTTGGACATTGTCCAAAGGGGCTACTCCCTCCCCTTCGAGACTACCCCCCCAGCCATGCCACCTCAGTACCACTGCATGTCGGGGGACCATTTGGTACTTCTTCGACAGGAAGTTGCGGCCCACTTGGCCAAGGGGGCCATCGAGCGCGTTCCGACCCCAGAAGTAGGGCGTGGTTGTTATTCCCACTACTTTCTGGTCCCCAAAAAGGACAAGGAGGACATGCGTCCTATCTTGGACCTCCGGAACGTCAATCGCTTCCTTTGGAAGGAGAAGTTCAAGATGCTCACCCTAGCTCAGGTCTTGACTGCCCTCGACCCTGGAGACTGGATGGTAGCGTTGGACTTGCAGGACGCATATTTTCACATCCCCGTCCTGCCGGCCCACCGGCGTTACCTGCGGTTCACGGTAGGCCCCGAGCACTTTCAGTTCACCGTGCTCCCCTTTGGCCTTACCGGCGCCCCTCGGGTGTTCACGAAGGTGATGGCTGTGGTCGCAGCTCATCTGCGCCGGGCAGGGGTTCCAGTCTTCCCCTACCTCGACGACTGGTTGCTGAAGGCGGGCTCGTCCCAGGCAGTCGTCTCCCACCTCCAGACTACGGCCGGACTCCTGCACTCGCTGGGGTTCTCCAGCAACGTGCCGAAGTCGCACCTGATTCCTTCTCCACAGCTCCTTTTCATCGGAGCAGTTCTGGACACAACGCAGTTTCGGGCCTATCCTCCCGAACGGCGAGTCCAGGATATTCAGGCTATGATTCCGTTCTTTCAGCCTCTATCCTGGGTTTCGGTACGGATGACCCTGAGGCTGCTGGGCCTCATGGCCTCCTGCATCCTGCTAGTCGATCATGCCAGATGGCATATGCGGGCTCTGCAGTGGGACCTGAAGTTCCAGTGGGCGCAGCATATGGGGAACCTGTCCGATTACGTCCAGATCTCGTTGGAACTGCACGGCAGTTGCAGTGGTGGCTCTCGAACCGGCAATGGGTCACGGGCAGATCCCTCTCCCTTCCCCAGCCAGAGCACACAGTTGTGACGGATGCGTCCCTTCTGGGATGGGGCGGTCACATGGGAGGGGCGGTCACATGGGAGAGGCGGAGATCAGAGGACTCTGGTCTCCGGCGGAGTCCCGGCTCCATATCAACCTTCTGGAGCTCCGGGCGATCCGACTTGCAATGAAGGCATTCCTTCCCTCTGTCAAGGGGAAGGTGGTGCAGGTGTTCACAGACAACACCACCGCCATGTGGTACTGCAACAAACAAGGCGGGGTGGGGTCGTGGACCCTATGTCAGGAGGCTCTGCGTCTCTGGACATGGCTGGAACATCAGGGCATATCCCTGATGGTTCAACACCTGGCAGGTTCCCTGAACGCCAGGGCGGACGAACTCAGCCGCAGGTGCCTGATGGATCTGAAAGAGACACGTTAGTGACAGATTCCTTACCTTAGAATATCCCCAGGCGTCAGACTGGATCCGGAAAGTTTTTGCGTAGCAGTACCCTTGCGCGTCGGTAGGCGGCGTCGTGCGGCTCCGCGTCCGTCGTCGGGACCGCCGGGATGACGTCGCGGGCAGTACTTAGACGCCGCCCCTGCGCGCTGACGTCAGTTCTTCTTTTTCCGCGCCAGTAAGCGCAGATCCGGGAAGAGCAGTGCCCTAGTCATTTTTTGACTAACTTTTTGGTGATTTTTTCACTGTTTTTCTTCGAGTCATCTAGACTCCGAGGTGTCGGTAGGGATGCCCGGCTTCAAGCCATGCGGACGTCTGTGGTCGAATGATGTCGATCACAGACCCGCACTTAGAGTGTCTCTACTGTCTCGGCCGCGACCACGACACGAGTCGTGTTCCGACTGCCGGGCCTTACACCCGAAGGCTTTGCGAGAGCGGTCTCGAAAGCTACTCGAGGTCCGGCAGTCGGCTCCGCGCCGCACCAAGCCCCGGTCCCGCGAGAGGTCGAGGGGCCGGTCGCGGAGTCCTCGCCGGTCGTCGGAGTCCAAGTCTTCGCACTCCTCGGATAAGTCGAAGCACAAAAAGTCTAAGAAGCACCATAGCTCTAAGACTTCGCCTCGAAGGTCTCACGACTCGGCTGAGGCCCCTGTCGGCACCGTCCCCGCGGCTCCGGAGGTGCCTGTGGAGCCGCCCCGCATTACCCGTCCTTCCCGGGTTCGGGGGCGACTCCGGCCGAGATACAGAAATTCCTGTCGGCCATGGCCCGCCTCTTCGGGCCTCAAGGCCCCTCCGGTGCGCCTTCGGGCCCCGCGGGCCCTGATGGGGTTGCCCCGGCGCCGCCGACGACTCCGGTCCCGGCGCCGCCTGTCTCACCAGCCTCGCGCCCGGCCTCGATCCCGGCTCTGGTGGTACCGCAACCCCCATCGACGCCGGTTGACCTAACCACGCCTCCGCCGGCGCCGATGTCCCCGGTGCCGTTCCTGACGCCGTCCGAGGCTCCGGGCGGCGTCGTTCCCCGGTTCTCTCCGGACGCGGCGTCGGACCGACGTCGCTCGACGCCGGCGCCAATGAGACCTTGGGTCCCTGACGTCCCCCCTCCTCCTTATTTTGAATCGGAGGAGGACCAGGAGAGCTGGGAGGGGTCGGAAGACCCTCTCACACAGCAGTGTGAGTATGATCAGCACTGGGCAGAGGAACTTGGGGATGCCAGTGGTCTGGACACTTCTCCTGACAATGGCATGCTGTCTTCTCCTTCCGTGGCTACGGAGGAGGGAGCAAATTTCGCAACGGTGTTGCGTAGAGCAGCTGGAGCCTTACACCTCCAATTGTCTACAGTGGCTGTCAGGACTAACCTCCTGACGGAAGTGCTTCAACCGGCAGCTACCTCCTCGGAGCCATTGCTGACGTTTAATGATGCACTGTCTGACGTTCTTTTGGGCACCTGGTCCAAGCCCGCCACAGGGGCTCCTGTGGATAGGAACGTGGCCCGACGCCATCGCCCTGCTCCGGGCGACCTTTTGTTTCTCTCTCAACATCCCACCCCCGAGAGCTTGGTTGTCCAAGCCTCTGCCTCCCAAACCGCCTTCCCTACCGCCCCTCCGGATAGGGAATCCAAACGCCTGGACCAATTTGGGAAGAAGGCCTTTTCTTCCTCCAGTGCTGGCTTGCGGTCCGTCAACACCGCTTGCCTTTTGGGCCGATACTCCCACTCTCTGTGGGATTCGGTGGCGCTCGTTTTGCCCCAGTGTCCTGAGGAGGTCCAGACACTGCTTTCCCGCACCATTGCGGAAGGAAGGGATGCGGCGAAGTACACCATCCGTTGTGGCCTTGATACCGCCGACTCGCTGGGCAGATCGCTTGCAACGACGGTGGCGCTGCGTCGCCACGCCTGGCTGAGAATAACTGGTTTCTCGGGTGATGTCCAGAATACACTCATGGACATGCCCTTTGATGGAGTCGGTCTTTTTGGTTCCAAAGCAGACCATGCGCTGGAGCGTTTTAAGGACTCACGGGCTACTGCGAAGTCCCTGGGCCTTTCTGCTGTGCGCCCTCCGCTAACCTCTGCTTTTCGCCCCTTTCGTGGCCACGGAAGAGGCGCCCAGTCACGTCCGCTGCCCAGCCACCGGCCCGCGCAACAAGCGTCTTCGCGTGGCCGAGGACGTGGCTCCCGCCGTGGCGGGTCGGGCAACCAGCGTGCGGGTCAGGCCACCAACTCCGCCCCGTCCGCGGCCTCCAAGCCCTCCTAGTCCCTCCTTTCAGGTGCACAGCACGCCTGTAGGGGGCAGGGTCCGCCATCACCTTCACCACTGGCGTGCCATCACCTCGGACAGGTGGGTCTTGGACATTGTCCGAAGGGGCTACTCCCTCCCCTTCGAGACCACCCCCCCAGCCATGCCACCTCAATTCCACCGCATGTCAGGGGATCACTTGGTGCTTCTGCAGAAGGAAGTCACGGCCCTCTTGGCCAAGAGGGACATCGAGCATGTTCCGTCCCCAGAAGTAGGACGTGGTTGCTACTCCCACTACTTTCTGGTGCCCAAAAAGGACAAGGAGGACATGCGTCCTATCTTGGACCTCTGGAACGTCAATCGCTTCCTCCGGAAGGAGAAGTTCAAGATGCTCACCCTAGCTCAGGTCTTGACTGCCCTCGACCCTGGAGACTGGTTGGTAGCGTTGGACTTGCAGGACGCTTATTTCCACATCCCCGTCCTGCCGGCCCACCGGCGTTACCTGCGGTTCACGGTAGGCCTCGAGCATTTTCAGTTCACCGTGCTCCCCTTTGGCCTTACCAGTGCCCCTCGGGTGTTCACGAAAGTGATGGCGGTGGTCGCAGCTCATCTGCGCCGGGCAGGGGTTCCAGTCTTCCCCTACCTCGACGACTGGCTGCTGAAGGCGGGCTCGTCCCAGGCAGTCGTCTCCCACCTCCAGACTACGGCCGAACTCCTGCACTCGCTGGGGTTCTCCATCAATGTGCCGAAGTCGCATCTGATTCCTTCTCCACAGCTCCTTTTCATCGGAGCAGTTCTGGACACGACGCAGTTTCGGGCCTATCCTCCCGAACGGCGAGTCCGGGATATTCAGGCTATGATTCCGATCTTTCAGCCTTTATCCTGGGTTTCGGTACGGATGACCCTGAGGCTGCTGGGCCTCATGGCCTCCTGCATCCTGCTGGTCGATCATGCCAGATGGCATATGCGGGCTCTGCAGTGGGACCTGAAGTTCCAGTGGGCGCAGCACCAGGGCAACCTGTCCGATCACGTCCAGATCTCGGAGGGGACTGCAAAACAGTTGCAGTGGTGGCTCTCGAACCGGCAATGGGTCATGGGCAGATCCCTCTCCCTTCCCCAGCCAGAGCACACAGTTGTGACGGACGCGTCCCTTCTGGGATGGGGCGGTCACATGGGAGAGGCGGAGATCAGAGGCCTCTGGTCTCCGGGCGGAGTCCCGGCTCCATATCAACCTTCTGGAGCTCCGGGCGATCCGACTTGCACTCAAGGCATTCCTTCCCTCTGTCAAAGGGAAGGTAGTGCAGGTGTTCACAGACAACACCACCGCCATGTGGTACTGCAACAAACAAGGCGGGGTGGGGTCGTGGACCCTATGTCAGGAGGCTCTGCGCCTCTGGACATGGCTGGAACATCAGGGCATATTCCTGATGGTTCAACACCTGGCAGGTTCCCTGAACGCCAGGGCGGACGAACTCCGCCGCAGGTGCATGATGGATCACGAATGGCGTCTTCACTCGGAAGTGGCGCAAGGACTCTTTCTACAGTGGGGAGAGCCTTGGTTAGATCTATTCGCCACCGAAGAGAACGCGCAATGTCATCAATTCTGCGCGTTGGAATTTCCAAGGCGGCACTCGCTCGGCGACGCTTTTCGTCGCGAGTGGAGTTGCGGTCTGTTGTACGCCTTTCCGCCTATACCACTTCTACCCAGAGTGTTGAAGAAGATTCGGCGCGACCGGGCCCAAGTCATCCTTGTGGCTCCGGACTGGGCTCGAAGAGTTTGGTATCCCGAGCTACTCAGTATGAGCGTCGATCCCCCGATCCGTCTGCCTCTTCGGGAGGATCTTCTGTCGCAGCAGCAGGGGACGGTCCTCCACCCGAACCTGTCCAGCCTCCACCTGCTTGCGTGGAGATTGAGCGGCGGCAGTTGATTCCTTTCGACTTGCCTCCCGAAGTTTGTGATGTGATTCTGGCAGCCAGAATCCCTCCACTAAGGTGGTATACACCTGCAGGTGGAACAAGTTTGTGGCATGGTGCACAGCAAAGGCTGTGAATCCCCTCTCTGCCCCTCTTTCTGAGGTTCTTCTGTTCCTTCTTTCTCTGGCCCAACAGGGTTCTGCCCTGGGTACCATCAAGGGCTATCTTTGTGCCCTTTCGGCCTTCCTCAGGCTTCCTGATCAGCCCTCCCTTTTCAAGTCCCCTGTTGTTAACAGGTTCCTAAAAGGCATTACACACCTCTTCCCTCCTGTTCCGTTTGTGATGCCTCAGTGGGACTTGAACTTGGTTCTTACCTTTCTCATGTGCGCTCCCTTTGAGCCTCTACATAACTGTCCTCTTCGTCTTCTGACTCTGAAGACAGCCTTTCTGGTGGCCATCACCTCCGCTCGGCGGGTGAGTGAGCTCCAGGCTCTATCATGCAAACCTCCCTTTCTGTCTGTCCATCCAGACAAGGTTGTTCTTAGGACGCGTCCGTCCTTCTTGCCAAAGGTGGTTACTGCCTTCCATATTGGGCAGACCATCACTTTGCCCACCTTCTTTCCGCCTCCGCATCCTTCCAGAGAGGAAGAGAGGCTCCACCGTCTGGACCCAAAACGTGCGATTTCCTTCTATCTGAACCGCACACAACAGTTCCGGGTGGACGACCAGCTCTTTGTTGGCTACGTGGGCGCCAAAAAATGTCGGGCGGTACACAAGCGGAACATCTCCCGCTGGGTTGTCTTGTGTATCAAAGCCTGCTATTCTTTGGCTAAGAAGGAGCCCCCTGTTGGGCTACGTGCCCATTCCACCAGGGCGACAGCCGCCACCACGGCTTTGGGACGTGGTGTCCCATTGCAGGACATTTGTCAGGCAGCTACGTGGGCCTCGTTGCACACGTTTACCAAGCACTACTGCCTTGACAGCCAAGTCCGGAGAGACAACTTCTTTGGCCGTTCTGTTCTCCGAGACTTCCTTGTCTGATCTTGGTTCGCAGACCCACCACCGGGGTTGGTATTGCTGGGGTATCTATTCTAAGGTAAGGAATCTGTCACTAACGTGTCTCTTTCAGATGCACAAGTTACTAACTTGTGTAACGATATATCTGTAAGAGACAGTAGTTAGTGACAGATTCCTTACCGCCCCACCCATCCTCCCCGTTCTGCGAACGGATTTCTAGGGTTAAGGTCATCCCTTTCAGGGCCCTAGTTTTCAGACACCAGTGTCAGTTTCTTGCATGGCTCTGCGTTTCTGGCGCGGAAAGTCGTGTACAGAACTGACGCCAGCGCACATGGGCAGCGTCTAAGTACTGGCCGCGACGTCATCCCGGCGATCACAACGCCCACGACGGACGCGGAGCCGCACGACGCCGCCTACCGACGCGCAGGGGTACTGCTACGCAAAACTTTCCGGATCCAGCCTGACGCCTGGGGATATTCTAAGGTGAGGAATCTGTCACTGACTACTGTCTCTTACAGATATATCGTTACACAAGTTAGTAACTTGTGCTTCGCACACCCGGACAGGGAATCCAAGAAACTGGAGCAGTTTGGGAAGAAGATTTTCTCTTCCGCCAGTTCAGGGTTGCGGTCTGTGAACACCGCATGCCTCTTGGGCCGTTATTCCCACTCTGTGTGGGATACGGTGGCGCAGGTGCTGCCTCAGTGTCCGGAGGAGGCCCGGACGGTGCTCTCCGAAGCTATGGCTGAGGGGAGAGATGCAGCCAAGTTCACGATTCGTTGTGGCCTTGACACCGCCGACTCGCTGGGCAGAGCAATTTCCACGACAGTGGCGCTACGCCGTCACGCCTGGCTGAGAACGACTGGCTTTTCTGGGGATGTCCAGAACACTCTGATGGTAATGCCTTTTGATGGCACTCGCCTTTTTGGCGACAAGGCAGACAGTGCGTTGGAGCATTTTAAGGACTCGCGGGCTACGGCCAAGTCCTTGGGCCTTTCGGCCACGTGCACTCCTTCAGCTTTTTGCTCCTTTTGTGGCCAAGGAAGGGGCGCCCAAACACGTTTGTTTCAAAGCCACAGGCCTGCCCAGCAACAGTCTCAGCGCAGCTGCGGACGTGGGACCCGCCGCGGTGGGTCACGGGGCCAGCGGGCGGGTCAGTCCACCACCTCCCTTGCCACCACTGCCTCCAAACCTTCCTAGTCCGGTGTTTCAGGCACACCAGACGCCAGTGGGCGGCAGGATTCGCCATCACCTCCCCCACTGTCGCACCATCACTTCGGACAGGTGGGTTTTACAGATTGTCTGAAGGGGCTACTCCCTCCCCTTCGAGACCACCCCTCCGGCCATGCCACCTCAGTACCACCGCATGTCGGGGGATCACTTGGCACTTCTCCAGCAGGAAGCTGCGGCCCTCTTGGCCAAGGGGGCCATCGAGCGCGTCCGACGCCAGAAGTAGGTCGTGGTTGTTACTCCCACTACTTTTTGGTTCCAAAGAAGGACAAGGGCCTGCGTTACCTGCGGTTCACGGTAGGCCACGAGCACTTTCAGTTCACCGTGCTCCCTTTTGGCCTTACCAGCGCCCCTCGGGTGTTCACAAAAGTGATGGCGGTGGTTGCAGCTCATCTGCGCAGATCAGGGGTTTCAGTCTTCCCCTATCTCGACGACTGACTGTTGAAGGCGGGCTCGCCCCAGGCAGTCGTCTCCCACCTCCAGACTACGGCCAACCTCCTGCATTTGCTGGGGTTCTCCTTCAACGTGCCGAAGTCGCACCTGATTCCCTCTCAGAAGCTCCTCTTCATCAGAGCGGTTCTGGACACAGCGCTGTTTTGGGTTTATCCTCCCGAACAGCGAATCCGGGACATTCGGGCTATGATTCCGATCTTTCGGCCCTTGTCCTGGGTTTCGGTGAGGATGACTTTGAGGCTGCTGGGCCTCATGGCCTCCTGCTCAACAATCATGCCAGATGGCACATGCGGGCTCTGCAGTGGGACCTGAAGTTCCAGTGGGCGCAGCATCAAGGGGACCTGTCCGAGTACGTCCAGATCTCCGAGGGCACTGCACAACAGTTGCAGTGGTGGCTCACGAACCAGCATTGGGTCCGCTGCAGATCACTCTTCCTTCCCCAACCGGAGCACACAGTGGTGACGAATCCGTCCCTCCTGGGATGGGGCGGCCACATGGGAGAGGCAGAGATCAGAGGCCTCTGGTCTCCGGCGGAGTCCAGGCTCCATATCAACCTTCTGGAGCTCCGGGCGATCCTACTTGCACTGAAGGCATTCCTTCCCTCTGTCAAGGGGAGAGTAGTGCAGGTGTTCACGGACAACACCACCGCCATGTGGTACAGCAACAAGCAAGGCGGGGTGGGGTCGTGGACCCTATGTCAGGAGGCTCTGCGTCTCTGGACATGGCTGGAACGTCAAGGCATTTCCTAGGTGGTTCAACACTTGGCAGGTTCTTTGAACGCCAGGGCGGACGAACTCCGCCGCAGATGCATGATGGATCACGAATGGCGACTTCACTCGGAGGTGACGCATGGTCTCTTTCTACAAAGGGGAGAGCCTTGGTTAGATCTATTCGCCACCGAAGAGAACGCGCAATGTCAGCAGTTCTGTGCGGTGGAATTTCCAAGGCGGCACTCGCTCGGCAACGCTTTTCGTCTCGAGTGGAGTTGCTGTCTGTTGTATGCTTTTCCGCCTATACCACTTCTACCCAGAGTGCTGAAGAAGATCAGGCGCGACTGGGCCCAAGTCATTCTTGTGGCTCCGGACTTGGCTCGAAGAGTTTGGTATCCCGAGCTACTCAGTATGAGCGTGGATCCCCCGATCCGACTGCCTCTTTGGCAGGATCTCCGCTAGGCGCGTGAGTGAGCTCCAGGCTCTTTCCTGTAAACCTCCTTTTCTGTCTGTTCATCCGGACAAGGTTGTGCTTCGCACTCGTCCTTCTTTCTTGCCAAAGGTTCTTACTGCCTTCCACATCGGGCAGACTATCACCCTGCCCACTTTCTTTCCGCCTCCGCACCCTTCCAGAGAGGAAGAGAGGCTCCACCGTCTGGACGCAAAACGTGGGCTCTCATTTTACCTGAATCGCACACAACAGTTCCGGGTGGATGACCAGCTCTTTGTTGGCTGCGTAGGCACCAAGAAAGGCCGGGCTGTACACAAGCGGACTATTTCCCGCTGGGTCGTCTTGTGTATAAAAGCCTGTTATTCTCTGGCTAAAAAAGGACCTCCGGTGGGGCAGCACACCCATTCTACCAGGGCGACAGCAGCTACTACTGCATTGGGACGTGGTGTCCCCCTGCAAGACATCTGTCAGGCAGCCACGTAGGCCTCGCTGCACAATTTTACTAAGCATTATTGCCTTGACAGCCAAGTCCGGAGAGACGGCTTCTTTGGCCGTTCTGTTCTCCGTGACTTTCTGGTGTGATCTTGGTTCGCAGACCCACCACCGGGGTTGGTATTGCTGGGGTATCTATTCTAAGGTAAGGAATCTATCACTAACGTGTCTCTTTCAGATGCACAAGTTACTTACCTTCGGTAACGATATATCTGTAAGAGACATTAGTTAGTGATTGATTCCTTACCGGCCCACCCATCCTCCCCATTCTGCGAACTGATATCTGAAAGAGACACGTTAGTGACAGATTCCTTACCTTAGAATATCCCCAGGCGTCAGGCTGGATCCGGAAAGTTTTTGCGTAGCAGTACCCTTGCGCGTCAGTAGGCGGCGTCGTGCGGCTCCGCGTCCGTCGTCGGCGTCGTGATCGCCGGGATGACGTCGCGGGCAGTACTCAGACGCCGCCCCTGCGCGCTGACGTCAGTTCTTCTTTTCCGCGCCAGCAAGCGCAGATCCGGGAAGAGCAGTGCCCTAGTCATTTTTTGACTAACTTTTTGGGTGAATTTTTTCACTGTTTCTTTCACATCGACTCCAAGGTGTCGTAGGGATGCCCGGCTTTAAATGTTGCGACGCCTGTGCTCGGATGATGTCCATCACAGACCCGCATCTGGAGTGTCTCTTCTGCCTCGGCCGAGGCCACGACACGAAGTCGTGTTCCGACTGCCGGGCCGTCAACCCGAAAGCTTTGCGAGAGCGGTCTCGAAAGCTCCTCGAGGCCCGGCAGTCGGCTCCGCGCCACACCAAGCCCCGGTCGCGTGAGAGGTCGAGGGGTCGGTCGCGGAGTCCTCACTGGTCGTCGGGATCCAAGTCTTCGTCGTCCGGTAAGTCTAAGCACAAGAAGTCCAAAAAGCATCATCGCTCTAGGACTTCGCCTCGCCGGTCTCGCGACTCGGCTGAGGCCCCTCCCGGCACCGTCCCCGCCGCCCCGGACATGCCTGTGGAGTCGCCCCCGCAATACCCGTCCTTCCCGGGTTCGGGGGCGGATCCGGCCCAAGTACAGGAATTCCTGTCGGCCATGGCCCGCCTCTTCGGGCCTCAAGGTCCCTCCGGTGCGCCTTCGGGCCCCGCGGGCCCTGATGGGGTTGCCGCCGACTCCGGTCCCGGCGTCGCTCGTGCCTCCAGCCTCGGTCCCGGCTCCGGCTTCGGCCCCGGCCTCGATCCCGGCTCCGGTGGTACCGCAACCCCCATCGACGCCGGTCGACCTGACCACGCCTCCGCCAGCGTCGATGTCTCCGGTGCCGTTCCTGCCGCCGCCCGGGGCTCCGGGCGGCGTCGTCCCCATGTACTCTCCGGCTCCGGACATGGAGCCGGACCGACGTCGCTCTACGCCGGTTCCGGCGCCGATGGGACCTTGGGTCCCCAATGTCCCTCCTCCTCCTTATTTTGAACCGGAGGAGGACCAGGAGGACTGGGAGGGGTCTGAGGACCCTCTGGCACAGCAGTGTCAGTATGATGAGGACTGGGCAGAGGAACTAGGGGATGCCAGTGGTCTAGATACTTCCCCTGACACTGGCATGCTGTCTCCTCCCGTGGCTACGGAGGAGGGAGCCAATTTTGCAACGGTGTTGCGTAGGGCAGCTGGAGCCTTACATCTCCGACTCCCTACGGTGACGGTCAAGACTAATCTCTTGACAGAAGTGCTTCAGCCGGCAGCCTCCTCCTTGGAGACTGTGCTGCCGTTTAACGATGCACTTACTGACGTTCTTTTGGGCGCCTGGTCCAAGCCCAACACAGGGGCTCCTGTGGATAGGAACGTGTCCCGACGCCATCGCCCAGCTCCGGGCGACCCCTTGTTTCTCTCTGTCCACCCCACTCCTGAGAGCTTGGTTGTCCAAGCCTCCGCTTCCCAAACCGCCTTCCCTACCGCCCCTCCGGATAGGGAATCCAAACGCCTGGATCAATTTGGGAAGAAGGGTTTTTCTTCCTCCAGTGCTGGCTTGCGGTCCATCAACACCGCTTGTCTTTTGGGCCGATATACCCACTCCTTGTGGGATTCGGTGGCGACTGTTTTGCCCCAGTGTTCTGAGGAGGTCCAGACACTGCTTTCCCGCGCCATTGCGGAAGGAAGGGATGCGGCCAAATACACCATACGATGTGGCCTTGATACCGCCGACTCGCTGGGCAGGTCTATTGCAACGACGGTGGCGCTGCGTCGCCACGCCTGGCTGAGAACCACTGGTTTTTCAGGGGATGTCCAGAATACTCTCATGGACATGCCCTTTGATGGAGTCGGTCTTTTTGGTTCCAAAGCAGACCATGCGTTGGAGCGCTTTAAGGACTCACGGGCTACTGCCAAGTCCCTGGGCCTTTCTGCTACACGCCCTCCGCTACCTTCTGCTTTTCGCCCCTATCGTGGCCACGGAAGGGGCGCCCAGTCACGTCAGCAGCCCAGCCACCGGCCCGCGCAGCAGGCGTCTTCGCGTGGCCGAGGACGTGGATACCGCCGTGGCGGTTCGGGCAACCAGCGTGCGGGTCAGGCCACCACCTCCAACCCGTCCGCGGCCTCCAAGCCCTCCTAGTCCCTCCTTTCAGGTGCACAGCACGCCAGTAGGGGGCAGGGTCCGCCATCACCTTCACCACTGGCGTCCCATCACCTCGGACAGGTGGGTCTTGGACATTGTCCGAAGGGGCTACTCCCTCCCCTTCGAGACCACCCCCCAGCCATGCCACCTCAATTCCACCGCATGTCAGGGGATCACTTGGTGCTTCTGCAGAAGGAAGTCACGGCCCTCTTGGCCAAGAGGGCCATCGAGCATGTTCCGACCCCAGAAGTAGGACGTGGTTGCTACTCCCACTACTTCCTGGTGCCCAAAAGGACAAGGAGGACATGCGTCCTATCTTGGACCTCCGGAAGGAGAAGTTCAAGATGCTCACCCTAGCTCAGGTCTTGACTGCCCTCGACCCCGGAGACTGGTTGGTAGCGTTGGACTTGCAGGACGCCTATTTCCACATCCCCGTCCTTCCGGCCCACCGGCGTTACCTTCGGTTCACGGTAGGCCTCGAGCATTTTCAGTTCACCGTGCTCCCCTTTGGCCTTACCAGTGCCCCTCGGGTGTTCACGAAAGTGATGGCGGTGGTCGCAGCTCATCTGCGCCGGGCAGGGGTTTCAGTCTTCCCCTACCTCGACGACTGGCTGCTGAAGGCGGGCTCGTCCCAGGCAATCGTCTCCCACCTCCAGACTACGGCCGAACTCCTGCACTCGCTGGGGTTCTCCATCAATGTGCCGAAGTCGCATCTGATTCCTTCTCCACAGCTCCTTTTCATCGGAGCAGTTCTGGACACGACGCAGTTTCGGGCCTATCCTCCCGAACGGCGAGTCCCGGCTCCATATCAACCTTCTGGAGCTCCGGGCGTTCCGACTTGCACTCAAGGCATTCCTTCCCTCTGTCAAAGGGAAGGTAGTGCAGGTGTTCACAGACAACACCACCGCCATGTGGTACTGCAACAAACAGGGCGGGGTGGGGTCGTGGACCCTCTGTCAGGAGGCTCTGCGCCTCTGGACATGGCTGGAACATCAGGGCATGTTCCTGATGGTTCAACACCTGGCAGGTTCCCTGAACGCCAGGGCGGACGAACTCAGCCGCTGGAGCATGATGGATCACGAATGGCGTCTTCACTCGGAAGTGGCGCAAGGACTCTTTCTACAATGGGGAGAGCCTTGGTTAGATCTATTCGCCACCGAAGAGAACGCGCAATGTCATCAGTTCTGCGCGTTGGAATTTCCAAGGCGGCACTCGCTCGGCGACGCTTTTCGTCGCGAGTGGAGTTGCGGTCTGTTGTACGCCTTTCCGCCTATACCACTTCTACCCAGAGTGTTGAAGAAGATTCGGCACGACCGGGCCCAAGTCATCCTTGTGGCTCCGGACTGGGCTCGAAGAGTTTGGTATCCCGAGCTACTCAGTATGAGCGTAGATCCCCCGATCCGTCTGCCTCTTCGGGAGGATCTTCTGTCGCAGCAGCAGGGGACGGTCCTCCACCCGAACCTGTCCAGTCTACACCTGCTTGTGTGGAGATTGAGCGGCGGCAGTTGATTCCTTTCGACTTGCCTCCCGAAGTTTGTGATGTGATTCTGGAAGCCAGGCGTCCCTCCACTAAGGTGGTATACGCCTGCAGGTGGAACAAATTTGTGGCATGGTGCACAGCAAAGGCTGTGAATCCCCTTTCTGCCCCTCTTTCTGAGGTCCTTCTGTTCCTTCTTTCTCTGGCCCAACAGGGTTCTGCCCTGGGTACCATCAAGGGTTATCTTTGTGTTATCTCGGCCTTCCTCCGGCTCCCTGATCAGCCCTCCCTTTTCAAGTCCCCTGTTGTTAACAGGTTCTTAAAAGGCATTACACACCTCTTCCCTCCTGTTCCGTTTGTAATGCCTCAGTGGGACTTGAACTTGGTTCTTACCTTATTAATGTGCGCTCCCTTTGAGCCTCTACATAACTGTCCTCTTCGTCTTCTGACTCTGAAGACAGCCTTTCTGGTGGGCATCACCTCCGCTCGGCGGGTGAGTGAGCTCCAGGCTCTATCTTGCAAACCTCGCTTTCTGTCTGTTCATCCAGACAAGGTTGTTCTTCGGACGCGTCCGTCCTTCTTGCCAAAGGTGGTTACTGCCTTCCACATTGGGCAGACCATCACTTTGCCTACCTTCTTTCCGCCTCCGCATCCTTCCAGAGAGGAAGAGAGGCTCCACCGTCTGGACCCAAAACCTGCGCTCTCCTTCTATATCGACCGCACAAAACACTTCCGGGTGGATGACCAGCTCTTTGTTGGCTACGTGGGCGCCAAAAAAGGTCGGGCGGTGCACAAGAGAACCATCTCCCGCTGGGTTACCTTGTGCATCAAGACCTGCTATTCTTTGGCTAAGAAGGAGCCTCCTGTTGGGCTGCGTGCCCATTCCACCAGGGCAACGGCTGCTACCACAGCCTTGGGCCGCGGTGTTCCGCTGCCGGTTATCTGTCAGGCAGCTACGTGGGCCTCGCTGCACACGTTTACAAAGCATTACTGCCTTGACAGTCAGGTCCGGAGGGACGGCTTCTTTGGCCGTTCTGTCCTCCAGGACTTCCTTGTCTGATCTTTGTTCGCAGACCCACCACCTGGGTTGGTATTGCTGGGGTATCTATTCTAAGGTAAGGAATCTGTCACTAACGTGTCTCTTTCAGATGCACAAGTTACTAACTTGCGTAACGATATATCTGTAAGAGACAGTAGTTAGTGACAGATTCCTTACCGCCCCACCCATCCTCCCCGTTCTGCGAACTGATTTCTAGGGTTAAGGACATCCCTTTCAGGGCCCTAGTATTTTTCAGACACCTATGTCAGCTTCTTGCATGGCTCTGCGTTCCTGGCGTGGAAAGTCGTGTACAGAACTGACGTCAGCGCGCAGGGGCGGCGTCTAAGTACTGCCCGCGACGTCATCCCGGCGATCACGACGACGGACGCGGAGCCGCACGACGCCGCCTACCGACGCGCAAGGGTACTGCTACGCAAAAACTTTCCGGATCCAGCCTGACGCCTGGGGATATTCTAAGGTAAGGAATCTGTCACTAACTACTGTCTCTTACAGATATATCGTTACACAAGTTAGTAACTTGTGCTTTAGGCCGCGGTGTTCCGCTGCAGGATATCTGTCAGGCAGCTACGTGGGCCTCGCTGCACACATTTACAAAGCATTACTGCCTTGACAGTCAGGTCCGGAGGGACGGCTTTTTTGGCCGTTCTGTCCTCCGGGACTTCCTTGTCTGATCTTTGTTCGCAGACCCACCACCGGGGTTGGTATTGCTGGGGTATCTATTCTAAGGTAAGGAATCTGTCACTAACGTGTCTCTTTCAGATGCACAAGTTACTAACTTGTGTAACGATATATCTGTAAGAGACAGTATTTAGTGACAGATTCCTTACCGTCCCACCCATCCTCCCCGTTCTGCGAACTGATTTCTAGGGTTAAGGACATCCCTTTCAGGGCCCTAGTATTTTTCAGACACCTATGTCAGCTTCTTGCATGGCTCTGCGTTCCTGGCGCGGAAAGTCGTGTACAGAACTGACGTCAGCGCGCAGGGGCGGCGTCTAAGTACTGCCCGCGACGTCATCCCGGCGGTACCGACGACGGACGCGGAGCCGCACGACGCCGCCTACCGACGCGCAAGGGTACTGCTACGCAAAAACTTTCCGGATCCAGCCTGACGCCTGGGGATATTCTAAGGTAAGGAATCTGTCACTAACTACTGTCTCTTACAGATATATCGTTACACAAGTTAGTAACTTGTGCTTTGGCAGCGCAGTAGGCGAAGGTCCCTCATCGGTCGCGGTATTCTTCTCCCTCCGAGGACCGCTCGAGGGCCAGCTCCCAAAGTACTTTGTCTTTGCTGTCGACTGGCAAGTAACGCCATAGGCGATCAAAGTTGTGCTCCTCCCCGACTTTGCTGCATATGCGTGGTGTCTGACATGCCTCCAATTCCTCCGGTTGCAGTGTCAGAGCGAGAGTCTACCCCGTGCCTACCGGTATTTCCCAGTGCCGAGGCTACTCTGGATAAGATGAGGGAATATTATCTCTTCCTTCATGATATTTTTGGTTCTCCGCCTCCCTCTGGTGCGCGTCTCTGCTCCAAGGAGGCCAGAGGAGCCTTGACTGACTTCATGCCGGCAGGGATCTCCCTCTGCGTCACTGAGACCCTCTGGTTCCATGATCGAATCCGTAGTGGCTCCGGTGCACAGCCCTTCCGGGTTCCCACCTGTGACAGCAGATTTGGATCCGGCGTAGACGGCGCTGATCGCATCTATTGTGTCTCTCCTCCCCAACGCTGAAGTGTCACCTCTTTGATGCCAGACGACGTTGGGGGCGGCGACAGCAGAACAGTTCTTTTCGGGCCACCTTCTTCCGCCTTCAGAGGAGCCCCCTGCTTTTTTGCCCTTGGGAGATAAGTATTTTGGTGATGTTTGTGATGACATAAGAGACACTACTCAGCCTCCTCCAGAGTTTCATTGGTTGTCTGACCTTGGTGAGGCTAGTGGCCTTGACTCTTCCCCATCCTCAGGCTTGTTATCTCTTTGTAGCCTCGCTACTGAGGCTAGCTCTGCTTTTGCTGAGCTTCTGCGGAGGGTTGCTGTGGTTTTGGAGCTGCAGCTCCCTTCTGTAGAGGTGGCCATTGATCCCCTAATTGGGGTGCTTCATCAGGGCCAGATGGGGGCTGAGCATGTGCTCCCCTTCAGTGCAGCCCTCTTTGATATTCTGTTGGGCTCTTGGGCTAAACATGTTTCAAGGGCCTCTGTGGACCGGTCTATAGTTCATAGGCACCATTCTGCCCCTGGAGACCCCATCTGCCTCTTCCAACAGCCTACTCCGTGCAGCTTTGTGGTTCAGACTGCTACAGCCTCCCTAACATCGGCACCCTGCCTGACGTCCCTCCAGACAGGGAGTCTAAAAGCCTAGATGCTCTTGGATGATATATTTTTTCTGCCACCAGTTCCGCTTTGAGGTCTCTTAATACTGATTATGTTCTGGGCCTTTTTTCTCACATGTTGTGGGATTTGTTCTCGCGCCTTCTCCACCCCGTCCCTGATGACACACGGGCACACTTACTTAGCTGCTCCAGGCTGGCCATCAGGCGGCTAAATTGCTGAATACTGTGGCATGAATACCACAGATTCTGTTGGGCGAGCCATGGCTCTTTCGGTAGCTTTTCGCCGACGTGCCTGGCTATGCACCTCTGGTTTTTCAGAGGCTGTTCATTTCACCTTGGTGGACATGCCTTTTAATGGTCAACATCTGTTTGGCGCTCAAGCTGACTCCGCTTTACACTGTTTTCGGGATAGTCGGGTGGAGCGAATTCTTAAGCCCCGCTTGCCATACCATTTCCCTTGTATTGAGCTTGTAAGGGTCACCTGGTTTTTCTTTTACATGTAAGCCGTTTTTGGAATTGTTCCATTGGGTTTTTTATTTCACACTTCACCTATGAGTGGCACCCGGTGAGGTGCTCCTGCGTCCAGCAGGTATTTTTTTATTGAACTTCCTAACCTGTCACTGACCAATTATGATCCCCGTTGGGGCGCATTTTATTTTATGGCCATATTGGCTTCCACGTGTGTTGATGCAAGGTGTTCTTTTGTATCCCACGTTCCGTTGGGGTATTCTGCTTGTCTTGTGCGGATGCACTGTTGCTTTGTTCCCTATCCTTCTGCATGATTACCCCCACTTTTTGCCTGGTGCTGTGATGGTTTCTGACTAGTCTGACTGGCATCCTGCTTACCAGGACCCCAGTCTCTGTGCTTTCTCCTCTAAATTGGTATGGTAAGTACTTCGATACATCCCAGATTGGATACTGGTGTAACCTTATCAGTCCCTAGTATATGGTACTGAGGTACCCAGGGCATAGGTACACCAGGGGTCCGCCTTTGGGCTGAAGCATGTATTATGCCACCCATGGGAGACCACTCAAACTGTACCTACAGGCCTGCCATTGCAGCCTGTGTAAGCTGGTGCTAGCACCACCTACGAAAGATATAGGTTTCCTATATCTTAGGTCACTGCACTTAAAACCTATAAGTCGCCCCTAAAGCAGGCCTTCCGATCCTGAAGGCAGGGTGCTCGGTTCTAAGTGTGAGGGTACCCCTGCATGAGCAGGACACCACTACAACCTTCCATTCTCCCGGGTTGTAAGTGCACCAGCCATTACGATACATAGAGTGGCCATGCATCATTACGCAATGGCCATCTCTAAACTGGCTGTAACGAACCCTGTCATGTTTGGTATCATACCCCCACACCGTAAACGGTGTGGGAGGTATGATTCCATGCACTGTAAAGCTCCTCTGGGAGGCCCTCAGTGCTCCTGGTACCAGTCTTCTAGATCCGGACAGCACAACATGGCTGCTGACAGCCAGAGACACTTTTCTGCCCTCCTGCTGCTGAGCCAAGCTCGAGCAGGGAAAGGCAGAACAATAGGTATCCTGTCACAGGGAGGTGTGACCACCTCCCAGACAGGGTTTAGTGTATTTGGGCCAGATGGGAGCGCTTGCCAGTGCCACTCAGCCTGCTTGAAGGGCACATTTGGTGCCCTCCTTTCATAGTCTAGTTCAAACCAGCTCAGGGAGCCGTTGGCTCCCGCTCTGGCGCGAAATTGAACAAAGGAGATGGGAGTATCCTCCCCACTGTCCGGCCCCTCCCCTGGGAGGGAACCCTGAATCGTCCTAATCCTTTCCTTAGGGTACTTAAGGGCTTACTTGAGGGTGGGTCCCTAGATTCGTCGTGGGACAAGATTAATTTCAAGACACCACTTCGACCGTCTGGGGCTCTGGACTTCGCTGGACTTCGCTCTGGGCATCAAGGCTGCAACTGGAAAGACTCCTGCTGCTCCTGATCTCGTCGCCCTGCTCGTCTGCTGCAACGTCCGTGCCTGTGCTCCATAAAGGAACCTTCCAGGGCCTGTGGGCATCCAAGACACCTGAAGGAATCTCCCTTGAAGTGAAGGAGCAATACGTAACTGAACGTAGCGGGCT